>JBBPCX010000114.1:44813110-44830653 GCA_037974365.1 Hydrocynus forskahlii | reverse complement strand
TATGTATATATATGTATATATATATGTATATATGTATATATATATTTTTTTTTTTAGGTTCAGCGAAATAAATAAAAAGGTAAATTATTGAATTTAACATATTGAAATAAATTAAAATATCAGCTGTAATTTGCACAATATGTTTTTATCCCCAGTATATTTATTTTAGCAGATAAAAATTAATTGTGCATTTTAAAAACTGCAGAATTGCATTCCCTGAAAGATGTGCTCTTAGAAAATTAACACAATGTGTGACCTGTGTGTGTGTGTTACTGCCTGTGGCAGCTGCGTACTTCTCCTGGCATCTGGCACACCCTGAGGAGGGACAGGCAAAGATGGACACCACTGCCAAATTATGGTGTTGCCTCCTCCACCATACACACACACACACATACACACACACAGACACCCCAGGAAGACCTTTCTTTCAGTAACGCTGACCTGAATAGATATCTTTAATGCAGCTAGGTAGTTGTCAGCGTGTGTGTGTGTGTGTTTGTAAAGAGTGTTGGAGGTGGTCCTGCTTGGGTACTGCTTGTGTTTTGTTATCGAAAGTGCAAAGAGCAAAGCATTCTGTTGCTAATCTATAATGATTTGCATTGGTTTGGCTGTGCATTTCTGCTCATATTGACCTGTAGCTCAGAAATAAGTTATTTGATTTGTGCATTCATAAGTCGTGTATTACATAATGGCTCATAAGCACAATGGTGCACAATTTGTACCTTAGCTTGATATACTCAATGTCATAGCAAACCTTGCACAGTACTGTGCAAAAGTCTTAATATTTAAAACGTGTTTGGATGAGCAGTGTGTTTTTTCACACTAATAGTACTAAATATAACTAAAAATAATATCAAATAACATTCTACAGTAAATAGTGACTTTATGTTCAGTATATCAGTGTGTTCCTCGTGGAAGTCCAGTATTACTTGTAGTTTCCACCAGAAACCTGGTTTGACTCAAATCAGTCCTTCATTAAATTAAATCAGGAGCTGCTGATGAAGTTTCACAAATCCAAACAACAGCTGGAGGAACTGAGGAGGAATTTGGAACCGAACCTGTGTTCTCCTCAACAGCTTACACAATATCAACTACTTTACAAACTAAACAAATATCTTGCTGTCTTGTCATTTATTCTAATAATAACTTTGCTAGCAGAAATACACTTTATCACACACTGAGAAAAATGGCTTCAAACTATTTGCAAAGGTGCCTAAGACTTTTGCAAAGTATTGAAAGTTCATTTATTAATTTATTTAATCAGTCAATCAGACAATCATTTGCAGAAAAAGCTCACATTATGTGACCATATTCATGAAGTGACTGAGAGCACTGGTCCAAAAATGGGACATTTGAGGTTGTTACTGCAGTGATGGTATATTTACTGCATTATAGAGACAATAAAGACAATAGAGACAATAAAGGCTCTTAATATAATATGTACGGACATGCTTTATTTTGTGTGTTTCAAAGTCTCTGTGTCCTCAGAAATCCAAGTTGTGTGTCTCCTCTCCTCTAGTTTCTAATGTATCCTCTCCTAAAGTAGGTTAAACCCTGTCCAGTTCAAGTCCTATAAAACAGCGCAGTTAAAATAGCTTTAATGAACAAGCTACCAATTTAGTGGAACAAAGAGAGTCATTAACCACTATTGTCCCGTCCAAAACGCTGTCACAATCTTTTCAAAGATGCCTCGGATGCGTTAAATCCAGAATTAAACTCCTAATGAATTTACTTTTCTGACAGCGCTAAAAATGTGCCCACCATGGGGGAGCCTGCATCGCCACCGGGCGTCTGTCATTCAAACACGGCAGCTGTCCTGGTTAGAGTCTAATTACGGACGTCCCATCTAAACAATGTCCTGTCGCACGGGTTGCTGTTAAGCCCAAAAAGGGGATTTGTTTGTCATTTGAAAAGAACCTCAGCATGGCCAATTGTAGAAATGTGATTACAACGTGGCAGGATTGTCTGAAGACGTTCAGATGGAGATGTTCCATGTAGCCCGAGGGCGGATTCTGTGCGTGCTGCATCAACACACTAACACAGCTCCTCTTTTCCAAGAGCCATCTTGAGCTCTTGTGTTTCTGGCTCCAGCAATTTTCGCCCATGTTTTCTCACGCTGGTGAAAATTACTGGCAGGCACGTTTGAGGTGCGACGAGGGGACGTCCCTGAGGCCATGTGCAGGTTTTAAAGATATGCTGGTGTAATGGCGGTGTTAAAACCCAACAAACACCAGCAAACTCAAACACACCTGCCTGTGATTGCTTGGAGACCCTAGAAGGTTTTCTCCCAGTCACACTGTTCTAGAATGTTCTCTTCCGTTCACACTGTTCTGAAACGTTTTCTTCCATTCACACTGTTCTAGAATGTTTTCTTCCATTCGCACTGTTCTAGTGTGTTTTCTCCCATTCACACTGTTCTGGAATGTTCTCTTCCGTTCACACAGTCCTAGTGTGTTTTCTCCCATTCACACTGTTCTGGAATGTTCTCTTCCGTTCACACTGTTCTAGTGTGTTTTCTCCCATTTACACTGTTCTGGAATGTTCTCTTCCATTCACACTGTTCTAGTGTGTTTTCTTCTATTCACACTGTTCTGGAATGTTCTCTTCCATTCACACTGTTTTAGAATGTTCTCTTCCATTCACATTGTTCTAGTGTGTTTTCTCCCATTCACACTGTTTTAGAATGTTCTCTTCCATTCACACTGTTCTAGTGTGTTTTTTTTCCCCATTCCTGTTCTAGAATGTTCTCTTCCATTCACACTGTTCTGAAATGTTTTCTTCCATTCACACTGTTCTAGATTGTTCTCTCTCATTCATAGATGTACAATGGTCTCTCCCATTCCCACTGTTTTGGAATGTTCTCACTTGATCATAAATCTATAATGTTCTCATGACAGCTGCTCTTCCACATTCACACTGTTCAATAATGTTCTCTCCCATCACAACTACACTACCACATATCAAGTTGTTCTAGAATGTTCTTCTTGATTCACACTGTTTTAGAATACCATCCCATTTCTCCACCCATTCTTCCTTTTCAAATTGTTCTAGAATGTTCTCACCCATTTAGTATGTTTTAGAAATTTAGTAAGTTCTGGAAAATTCCCCTCTCATCCATACTGTTAATGTTCTTTTCCATTCAAAGTTGTTTCATTAGTTTTTTCATTATATATTTTTTTCTGATTCAGACAGTAAACTGAACATGTAAAATGTTGCTGTTCTCTTGTCTTAAGACAGAGATACATTAGTAACATATATAATGGGTATAAATATAGAGTAGAGCCTCTGTAAAGGTATAAATGGAACAGTTTTGTGTTAGAGTCATTTTTAAGGCAACAGGCTGGGACAGGGAAGGGCTGGTATTCAGGTTCGACTGGAGAAAGCATGGTGGTCCCTCAATGCCGTAACTGTAAAAGGGTTGAACATTCCATCTCTCTATAAATGGGGTGAACGCACCGGCCCACTTAAGTCATTTGATTCATTAGTTGCTTTGGGCGAAAGAGTACAATTTCGAGTTGCGTTTACGTCATCACTTCACCTCCTCGGGAAGTGGAGAGCAGGTTGCTGCTTGGAAAAAAATGATTTGCTGTGCCCCGTATTTCAGTTTAACACGTGTTTCATAATTTGCTAATAAATTTGATATTTTTTATAGTCTCATATTCAGCCTTCACGTGTGTGAGTAAAAGGGTGTATAGAAACATGTGGGCAAATGTTTGTTATGTCTTTTAAGAGTGTGTTTCTCCCAAAGCACAGAACTAGTTTAAGCAAGAAAGTGGTGTAAGGCATCAATCAGGGCAGTTTGTTTAAAAGCTTTCTCCTTTCGCTGTTTTATGGTTAGCATGTATTATGACTTGGGGATCTGGAACGGTTTAGGTGGCTTGTGTTGCGGCCTTACAACTGCAAATCCTGTTTTAAATCATAACAGTCACTTTAGCGGTGCAGAAAACCAGAAGAGCGGTTGCAGAAGGCAAGGCGGTGTGTGTGTGTGTGTGTGTGTGTGTGGATGTGTGATGAGGTGGTAGTTGGTTTGAATTACTTTAGAGTGACTCTTGAATTAGTCGTTCTCTCTCTCTCCCTCTCTCTTTCCCCCTATCACTCTCTCTCTCTCTCTCTCTCTCTCTCTCTTTCTCTCTCTCGCTCTCCCTCTCTCTCTCTCTCTCTCTCTCTCTCTCTCTCTCTCTCTCTCTCTATCTCGGTCTCTCTCTCTCTTTCTCGGTCTCTCTCTCTCTCTCTTTCTCTCGCTCGTTCGCTCTCTCTCGTTCTCCCTCTCTCTCTTTCTCTTTCGCTCTCTCTCAATCTCTCTCTCTCTTGTTCTCTCTCTCACTTGTTCTTTCTCAATCTCTCTCTCTCTCTCTCTCTCTCTCTCTCTCTCTCTCTCTCTCTCTCTCATTCTTGTTCTTGCTCTCTCGAGTTCTTGCATCAGGTGAGGCTACAGCCGCTGCTATGCTAATTGGAGAGCCGGAGAGGCCTGGAGGCAGCTGTGCTGGCGAGGGGTGGGGAACGTATTGTAAGAGGATGTGGTGTCATGAGGGTTAGGGCGGGGTAAATAACTCTACCTTAGGTCATACATGTGTCATGTGTCTGTGAGTAAAGTGTCATGTGACTGTTCGCTCTCGGAGCACATCTCAGACACCAGATAGCTGACATGGGCCAGCTCTGATGTGTGATTAGAGGAGGAGGTGTCTGCTGGAATTCTGAACTGTGTTTTCCTGAAGGTCTACAGAAACCCTCGAGGAGGCAAGAGAATAATATCCACACAGATTAGGGAGAGTGTGAGAGATTTACTCCTTTTTTTCATGGCAGTCCTTGCACAGTGACCTGCACATACTTGCCTCTGGAACGAAAGGTCAAAGGTTCGAATCCTATCTTCAGCATACCACCACTGGGAGACTGAGCAAGACCCTTAAGACTGCCCCCTGTAGTTAGGGAACGGAAGTCTGCTAAATGGCGTAAACTTAAATCTAAATGTATATAGAACTAAAGTCTGTACACTGCATTTACTGCATGTTGTTCGTATGTATGTACTGTCAAGTTGATATGGATAAACTGTCAGGTCCACTAACCTCATATATATTCAGTGTATACATTCCAGATTTACTGTTTTTCCATACATTTTCAGCATCTTTGCACAACTTCATTGCACCGTGGTACATACTGTACTTAATTTATTATTGTTTAGTATATATTCTAAATACATTGAGAGCACCCAGAGTCAAATTTCTAGTATGTGTATACATACTTGGCCAATGAAGCTAATTCTGATTCTGATAAATTCACATCCGGCCCACAAACTGAACAACAGATGACATCCACATCATGTTATTCACACCTAATTCCACTGATTTGAATCCCTCTCACCAATAACCCACCTAGGGGGAGATACATGTTCATTATATTATAGTCTATTGTTTCTGATGTAAGAAAACCTCATATCTCTGTAATAGTAACCTTACAGAAGGAAATTTGATCTTAACCTGTAATTTAAGTTAATGGGATTGTAAGACTGCCCCATGATGAACTGGTGACCTGTTCAGGATGTTTCACTGTCTTTCACCATGTGACTGCTGGTTAAGGAGAAGTGCTTCAGATGGATGGTGGGATAAAATATTTCTGTTGCTCTATTCTTCCTTGAATATTCATACAATGTGAAGGACTGCTTGCATTATTAGGGGAAAAAAATGGGATTATGAGATTTCAGTAAAGACTTTTCAGTTTGCTACTGTATACTTTGAATAATACAAACTAAATAATTATCAATATAATATAATAAAAAATATAACAGTCTGAGTGGCTAAAATGTCCTGTTTGGATCAGAAGCAGGTTCTTATTCAGGGTCAGGGTCATTCAGTAAGATTAAAGCTGCTGATAGCAGATTTTGTTTATAGTTTTTGTACTATTTGCAAAAACTATAATCTGAATACTTTACATATTAATAAAATTAACTGTACAGCAGCAGAAATTGGAAAAAAAATCCCTTTCACCTACAGATACATTGTTAAAAACATTAATTAGTTGCATTATCTTAGTTTAAGAACACTAGAGTTAAAAAGAAAGCTAGAATAATAAGTGCCATTTGTATCATCTTTAAAATGGCATTGTGGTTTGTTTACTCTTATGAATATATTGCAAAGGAATACATATAAACGCATATAAAACTATATAAAAATATTTAATTTCATTTTTAAAAATTTCTTTCGCTCAATATTTACTCCAAATTTCATGCTGAGCAGACCAATAGAAAGTTACTTCAAATACGATATTGTTGCTGTAACAAAGAGAATTTTTTCTACCCATGTAAAGTTACTTTTTTACCAGGTTATGAGGTATCATTTACAAAGACCCATGGCTTTATTTCTGATGTCATTTTCTGTGTATTATTTTGTATAGGAATATTGCCAAACAAATGAACACTTCCACATGGGCCATTTTTCCTTTTAAGAAGGAAAAATGGCTGAGAAATAAATGGATAGTGAGTATGTTGAGAGATACGGGCCATCTAAAATGGGCCAAGAGAAAGCTTTTCCTGATCAAATGCACCTCATTTAGCACAGCTAAGTATTAAACCCTTTTTGAGCCAGATGTTTTGAATGAGGGGGAAAAACTGCACCACAGGCCAAAGCACTGGTCCTGAAATGGCACTGAACGAAGACAATGTGAGGGAATAGTGGGACTTAGGGAGCGCTCTGTTCTGTGAAAATAATGACACACCTTAAGACCAGAGGAGACACAAGTGACACTGTGTGCCATATACACTAGAGGCTGCAGCAGAAAGACGAGTCCAAACCAACCCAAAACTGAAGCCATTCATACATTTCACATTTCAGGTCGTCTTCAACAGGGTTCATAAATTACAAAGATAATAATTTTGTCAACTCTGAATAAATGCGGGTTTTATTTTCTTCAGGAAGATTAAAGACGCAGCTGTCTCTGGCCGTCCTGGCATGATTTTGGTGGTTTGCACGGTGGTTTTTTTTGTGTTGTTTTTTAAATAATTATTATTTACAATACGGACTAATGACTCAGTCAATGGTGTGTGTATCCGCTGGCTGTGTCGGCATTTCTGAGCTTGTAAAACACTGTTTGCATTCGCAGTTGTGTCTATTTACTTTCTGAGAAAAGCCAAATGATGCGTTGGCTAATTGACATGTTGAAATATTCATTTGGTCCCCGAGTGAAGGCGATCGGTGTGTTCTGTGCGCTCTGAGCATCCAGTTGTGGGATTTTTGGGTCAGAAACGTGGGAGTTTTGGCTTCTTAGCAAAGCTCGCATTGTGTGTCTGTGTGTGTGTGTGACTTTAGTGCGTTTGGGTGGTGCGGTAGACTAGACGGTAAGATTTGCTGCCAGTAAAGTCAAAGATGCATTCCAGTTATTCATACAATGACCTGTCCAAAAAAAAGTCTAGTGTCACTTTCGCCCATAGCCCCACTGTTCCATGCGAACCTTGAGATTGTACAGATTTGTACTGAGCTGCGGTTAAATAGCATATTTAGGACAACGCGTTTTTAAAGTAATTCCTTTGAAAGTTTTATTTTGACTTTAAACTATATTGTATATTCTTGTCTTTGTGTTTCTTTGTGCAGTTTCCTCTGGGATCAATCAAGTTTTCTGATTCTGATAAAATGCCAGGCCGTATTTTTAAGGAGGTTTCTTGTCGAGCTAGTTGAATCTTTTATGGGGCTGCCAGCCTGATCCAGTATCTCCATTAGCGGAGTAATTCTCCTCTCCGTTCTCGTGCCTCAGACATTGTCCGTCATCCTCCATGACCTGGGAACAATACTAATTACCTTACTTTATGATCTGGCGGGATGGACATTAAATTAGCTTCTCTCTGTGCGATAATCAACTCCACTTCCACCTCCAGCAATGGACAGAGCTGTTGTAGATCTAGGACTACTTTGTGACTCCATTGACTATAAAGCACAATGAAAAACCAGAATACTGATGCGCTGGTCATGATGGAAGAAGGGTTTGCGTACATGAAGAGGTTCAATATCATCTACAGATTCAATCTCATAATTTTATCTGCTGTATCTGGAAAAGAATGAACATTGGAGAGGCTCTATAGAGATTTCTTCCAAACAGTCTGACTCTTTCTCACATTTTCTGTGCAGATGGTAATAATTGGAGGCTGCTCGCTTTGTCCTAGGTTTGGTGGCAGTTAAGGGGTGGGGCGACACTGACTGGCATTAACTGAGCCTGTTATAAAAGCCTGCTAGGCTTTAGACATTGGGCTTTGGGCTTCACGTTCAGTGACTCTAGAGGGTTGGTTGTATTTGGGCTCGTATAAAAAAAAAAAAGAAACTTTATTTTTTTGCTCGAAAAACAAGCCTCGTATTGAGCTCGAAGGAAAGTTGAATTTTGTTTTCTTTTCATCCTCCACGGCTGGTTTTCAATCCCCGAGCTCCATTTGTTTCCTAATCCAGGATAACGGACGCCAAAGAGTTCCCTCCCTAAAGCTAAATTTTAGTGTTTTAACCATTCAGGAAATCAGAAAGAATGATCACGGCCTTGAACAATTGTTGTGTGGGTGTGGATGTGTGTTATGCCTGTTTCCTCACTGATCAACCCTCATAAAGCACCAAAACCCGAAAGAGAAGCTGAGCTTGCTGGCTACCCCCCTCCCATTCTCCCACCCCTTTCCATGTAAAGGTCCCCTCTCCTCTCTTATTGCTTTGTTTCTCATTAATTTCTTCAATTACACCTCTGTGTTTCACAACAAATATATTGGCATCTGTCACCTCCGTCATGTGTTGTGTATTAGCTGCTTTCACGCATCTGAGCAGAGCCCATGCTGGGTACAGGTCTCTGCGGTGGAGTGGGATGTGGTTAATAAATATTATTCGCTGCTATTTTCCTAGTGGGTTCCTGCTTTCCTTGATTGTTTTTTACAGTTGGATTGGGAATATTGATTTATTTTCTGTGTCTACAATAATTGTGTACAAGCGTTGGAGGGGAAGCTGTGCTCTTGCGTCCTATCAGCTGTAACGCCGTAATTAGATTTAGTAGATTAGGCACAGATTCAGACGGAAAGATTAGCATTTAAACAGGAAAAGTTTGAGAGTCAAAATGGAGACTAATAGAGAAGTTAATCAGAGAGTAACTTACTTCATTGTCCTGATTACAGTGGCTGTTGAGTATGACATTATGGGCTAAATTGCCATTTCAAACCATTATTAAAATGAGCCAGCCATTTTCAGGACTGCTGTATTGTTACTTTGCAGACTGTTGAGTTACGCAGGTCAATGTCATCAGTTACATCTGTGATTGTAATGAAGTAAATTGTCATTTCTTGTTGCTTGTTTCCTGTTGCTTTGCTATTGTCTGTACTGTCCTAAAGAATCAGATGGTCTTGTAAAAAATATATCGTCCGGTGAACAGCTAATGTTAGCTAGTACCACAGCGAAGATACCACAGTTGGTGAGACGTGCAAATTTTCAATCATTCATTTTCTATAACTGCTTAATCCTTAATCCTAGGGTGGCGGGTAAACGGAGCCTGTCCCAGGGTATACGGGCGCGAGGCGGGGACTCACCCTGGGCAGAGTGCTAGCCTACCGCAGGGCGCACACACACACACTATTTACTCACAAACTCACACCTACGGTCAATTTAGAATCCCCAGTTCACCTGACACGCATGTCTTTGGACTGTGGGAGAAACCGGAGACCCCGTAGAAAACCCATGCCACCACGAGGAGGACATACAAACTCCACACACACAAGACCAGGACCCACATTCAAACCCTCAACCCTGAAGGTGTGAGGCAGCAACCCACTGTGCCACCTTGGGCCCAAATTTTGCAATATTAAAATTCACCTAGATGAGCAATGAATGAAGCAAAATTGACCAAGCAAATTCCCTTTCACATTTCCACACCCATCTACCAGAACTTTGCCAGACAAGTTTTACTCACTCATGGTGAAGCTGCAGCTTTACACCACCAAAAATGTCCTGATCGCGACCGTCTATCTGTTGCTTTGCTGTTGTCCTTGTTGGTTTGCACACCTGAAGAATCAGGCGGTCCTGATTAGTTTTGTGGAGAATGTTTAGTCTGGTGAGGAGTTAATGTTGGTTTGTTGAATTGTTCGTTATGTGTTATGCTGATCGGTCACGCCATAATTTTTTTTTTCCCCCTCAGAAACTAGATACTACAGTGGGCTGGAGACTATTCATAGATTCTCAAGTTTTGCAGTACTACAATTCACCTAAAGGAACTAAGAGTAAATTACAATTAACTAAGCAAAGTCCCTTTTTCATTCCTAAACCCATCTACCATTCTAGAGAATTTCATCAGACAGGTTTTACTCACCTATGGGGAGGCTGAAACTTTACACCACCAATGAATGTCCTGACACCGTCCTTCTTTCTTAGATGAGCCCAAATGCATCCATTCGTCTACGTCCAATCTAGAGTGCTTTTATGTGTGTAAACAGCCTTTAACTATTTTGACTCTTGCCCTGATTGCCCACCAGTAAGTGGATGAAGTATTTTGGATGACTGGATATTTTTCAAGGCAGGCAGTGCTTACTTCCTTGCTTTTGGCATGACACTGCCAATGGGATCCATGGGAAGTGACCACATGAAATTCTTTAAAGTGAACGTTTTCTATCTTGGAAAAGAAAAAAAAAAAGAAACAGTTACATTCAGCAGTTATGTTATGAGGGAGAAATAAAAGACTTTGCCTTGCAGTTTTCCATCATCTACTCAGGTAATCTGGGTCCTAATTTAAAGTTTCATATCTAAGGATTACCACTACATGGTAAGGAGAGCGTTCAAAGAGGAACATGCTGCAGCGCTTGGCAGTGATTGTCAGCGTCGTTTTTGGGAGCTGTCTTGGCGGAGGAGCTATCTGCTCGGAATGGAGCAATTACGCGAAAGAGAAGTGGAGTCTGGTCAGAAGAATGAATGGTTCTGGAGGACAGGAGTCGAGGAATCTTTAGTCTGTTCTGTTCAGCAGGAGAAACTGTATGTTCAGCAGAACTGCTCGCGCGCAGAACGACGTTATTCAGTGGCACGTCATTCGCTTCCAGTGACATTTTCTTTGAAGTCATAAAGGCTGGCACAGTCATAAAAGAGCTGAGGGTGACTATTTTCACCATGCCCTGTGAATTATACCTCTTATTTAAGGTCTCGATTAACTTGTGTCACTTTTTTTCCTGAACTAATCAATTTCCATGATATGAGCCACATAAAATCCTGGGAAACCTTAGCTTCTCTCTTAAAGAGAGCCAGGCACAGAGAAGGGCTTATGGTACTTTTCCTGCTCCACTGTTTCCCATATAGGTCCACAGTAAAATAAAAACGCGTGATATGTTTGACTTGGAGTGATCTCAGGCAGTTACTTTCACAGTAAAGGACAAAGGCTTGTTGTTGGACTCTTTAAACTCCATTAAATGCTCAATGTACCAGTGATTAGATTTAATGCACAAAAAATGTACCCTTAGAGTGTAAATACAATATTGGTGGATTTGACATGTATTTTATTTTTACATTCATATTGTACAATGGCTTTTCTAAATTATACTTTGTCAAATGTCATGCTATACTACGTCCCTCTAAAACGTGTGCAAAGCTATAATAATCAAAAACACACTCTCTAAAAATTTGAAGAACAAAATTAAACCACTGTGATTTTTTAAAGCAAATTTATTCAGTTTATTGTAGTAGAAGTATTCCTCTTTCCACTTTATTGTGAAGAAGGATCTGAATGAACCCTCATGGTCTTGTAGGTCTACAGAGAAGGCCTAATGACCTAATAAAAAACAAAATGGTCTAACTTTTTAGTTCCTTTATGTTTTCCTTTTTATCACTAGAATCATGTTGCATTAAAAAATCAATAAGTCCAAGTGGTTGAAGAAATAGGGTTAAGTTTTTGAAAGATCCAGTCACATTTTTTCTTAGGAGTATCTAGGTGTCGGCCTGCTCCAGATTATCTACTAGCATAATTTGTGACAGAGCACTCAGCCGATCACAGCTGCCCTAATGCAAGACAATTAACCAATTACATTTGATTTACACTGTTTGATGGACAGAAAATGTCACTCCAGGCCTTCAGGAAGTCCTAGATATATCAATGACGAGCAGCAGATGAACCAGCGGGTTTCTGTCAGACTGTAAGTTGCTGCAGCTCTATCCTAGGACACACTGCTGAAATATGTTAATACATCTGTTATAAGTTTAAAATAGCATGTAATGTCTTTTTGCAAGATTCAGATTTATTTAATCTAGAGTGGTTAAAAAAGATGAATATGTTGTGCCATTAGCGTGGTGCTAAAATCCTGCTAGAATTTCACATGGGTGCTAGCAGAAATTAGCATTGTCTGATTAGCATTGATATTAATGGTCCACACTGAAGGCCTAGGTCTAAAATTCATGATTCTGCACTGAGAAGAATACAAAGAAGAGACTTCTTTCCAATGAAAATCTGCTATTTTTATACTCCATCATGAATCAATATATAGGAGTTTTCAGATACTGACGAACTGAAAAATGTAAACTGAAGTTCAAGGTTTCTTTTTTTTTTTTTTTAGATCTCTGTGTATTGTATCAGTGCTTCTGTGGGCTTCCCATCACCTCCTTTACCTTCAGCTTCATATCCATACAAGAGCCCAGACCAAGCCATCGCTGGTTCTAAAGTAAGGGTGAACTTTTACCATTACTGTGCATTCAGATTTACTTCTGTACTCTGTTTCACAAAGCCCACAGCCGAGGATTTAAAATTGTATAAAGCTGAAGACTTTAAGCCTGAGAAATGGAGCAACTCTGAAATACATCCCTGTGTTAATAAGTCCGTTCTGGTAAAAGTTATGACGTCGTCTGATATGATCAACCATGAAGTACATTACAAAGGTAATGTGACGGTAGGAAACCGTTCCTGAGCAGAATGTATATTTTCATTATCAAAAACATTGAGCCATTTATCCTGAGAAGTCTGGATAATCATTAATGGGCCGAAATTTATGATGCCGGATTCCCCAACTAATGCGAAAGACTCCAGGTGTTACTAATGGCCCTGCGGAAATGTGCTGGGGTTCAGCACCGCGGCTAAATCGAAGGTAATAGTGGCACACTTAATCTGCTCAGATGAAGAGCAATTTAACTGACACGTTGATTGGATTCTGTAAGAAGTGCTTAATGGTGGACTTAAGGAAGCAGAGTTGAAATGGCAGCGAATGGGGTGACTTAAAAGTCATCTGTTTGGACTCAGAAGTCCATGAAAGCTGTTTTTATCATTTTCAAATGTCTTTGGGAAGGTAACCTTTACACGCTCTCTCTCCTCAGCCATTCGTTTAAAAAGGAGCAAAATCAATCAGTTCTTTCTGGGTTTTTTTTAGGCATTCCAAAGATCTGATAAACCGATTTTAAACTTGATGTCACTTTGCACATATTAATGCATTTAGTTCATTAAATAAATTAAACTCCATTGACCTCTAATTGGCACATTAAGTTATGTTACTACCATTCTCCATTCATTCCTCTCCATCAAGTGTAAATGTGTTGCATTCTACAAAACTTGCCAATGGTTTCATACTCATTGATTAACCGGGCTGTAGATGGGGGGGGGGGGTTCATTGATTCAGAACCCCTGATAATGTAAACCCCCTTACTTTGTTGTTTGTTAGTTTGCAAGCGGTTGCTTTAATCAGTCGCCAGTGTTTGCTGGAGTGCTGAGAAGCAGGACAGGATTTATTTACTAAATTTTATTGATCACCGCTGCCCTGGCCTTGTTTGATTTACAGAACACGGCGGAGGGCCCTGACTTCACACTTGACTTGCCGTGCACTTGACCAAACCAGTCAGCACCATTTCTGATGTCAAAGGCCACAGAACTACAGCGAACAGAATTGTGCCAATTCAGAAGATTGTTATACTGCCGAATTTCCAATGAAATCACAAGGCGCTGAGGCAATGTAAGGAAGAGATTTAGGATTGTTTTGTTTCATGGCAAGGATGTTCCCCAAGGTTTTCCATAATTGCATTTCTGGCACAAGTTTAAGTGCGCTGAGTTTGTTGAATATCCATTCTGATATGCAACGCTAATATCAGTGCAAATGCTAACGACATGCAGCATAAAGGAATTCGCTTCTGAAGCTGGCATGCTCGCCACTCCTAATCCATCCTTCTTCTGTTCGGGGGAAAGTCTGTGGGACAATTTTGGGAAGCTCGGATTAGATGAAAGAGGACACGGCAACATATGGAAGACAGGATCAAACACCCCAGTGCTCTCCCTGTGCCTGTGTTTGTACTGGGAGAGCATGTATACTGCATATCATTTAGATTGGAGCTCTTTGTAGAGGCAGAGACCGCCAATAACTCCACCCTTATTATACTTCAGCAGAGCAACAAACCTGACTGTACTTCCCTCTCCCTCTAATCCTCAAAGGCAAGCCGGAGAACAAAGGTAATTTTAGATAAAAAAACACAACGCGGCGTACCACCGCACGCGTTGTATGTGTGTGTGTGTCTGTGTGTATGCGTGTGTGTTCATAATACATGTATGTGTTCTTTCGCATGGAGAAAGAAAGAAAGAGAAATATGCATCATACAGATGAGGATTTTTCATAATGCGACTTTTTTTTTTTTTCATAATGCGATTCTGTTTGAGCAGACTGCTACTCAAAGTGTGTTCCTCGTATGTCTGACAGCACTTCACTTTCCTCTAGAAGATTTTCTGAATGGGTACAAATGGAGGAACGAGGGGGATTTACCCCTGGGTGAACAGCAAATGAGGCAAAACTTTATACATGGGCTCACCAATTGCGTAATGATATGGCATCACACTGAAATGGCACTTTAAAAAATGCGTATACATGTCCTCTCATCTAGACTCACTGTGTAAGAATGGACTCTTGTTGAGGAGATTTCTTGTCTCGGGATGGATTTGCAGGGCGGGCCTGGACATTGCTGGAGGATTTCAGCACTTTTCTGTGGCGTGTTAAGGACGGCCCGCTGCTGTGGCCGGCCGAGCGTGGCCGGATGCTGAAATAAATGGTCCTGGGGCTCACCTGTCGGGAAGAGTGATTCCGCGCGGCGGACTGTTGCGGCTGCTCCGGTGACAGGCGGGCCCATCATGTAGAAGTAATAGGGTCAAGCAGCTGGATGGAGATTTGGTGCACAGTGAGGCCAGAAGGCCTCAGCCCCTCGCCGGCCGCGATGAATGGCCCGATGGAGTCGCCGCGACCTGTTTATTACGCCGTTTTTCTGCTCCGCTGCAATCCAGTAATGATCGCCATGCCGCTTGATTGACAGCCGCCCTCGCCTCTCTCTCCCTCCTGCCGGATCCGCGCTGAAAGTGGGCGATGGTGGGAGAATTGTGCCTGCTGACCCATTGCCGTGCCCTGCCAAGGGTTCAATTTACCTCCCCTGACAGGCAAATGATAAGTTGCAGCTCCTACGAAACCCCCCCCCCCACAGCCAACATCACCACCTCCAGTACAGCCACTCCTTTCCTTCTCTCCACTTGCAGAGAAACCTGCGAGCAGAGCATGCAGGGTTAAACCCGCGGCCTTTAATTAGTGAAGGAGTTTTACTTCACTGAACAAGTTCAAAAAGCTAATGATGTTTACACACATGCTCTACATGTATAAACAACGCTGATATTTTCAATTAACACAAAACAAGTGCTTCTGCAAATCCACATTCACAGCAGCAATTATTGGGGGGAAAAAAAAGGAGCCTACAGCCCTGAGAGGGCTTGGATTGGCCAGCTCCGTTGCCTGCAAGTTTTCTATGAGCTGGCCTTTTTCCATGCGAAAAGGAACATGCTTTAATATGCGCCATTTCACAATGCTCGGGGTTAAAGAAAGATCACGCTGCTGTCTGTTACCTTTCCCAGCGTGCGGGCTAATGCGAAAACAACATGCTGTTATGCTGTTGGACTTTTGCACTCGGATGGAGCCTCTGCTTTTTCCATAGTACAATGCCGTAATTAGCCAATGCCGTTTCGCAGCAGATTTTTCAGCACTCCGAAACAGCCTCTCCGAGCAGCACGTAGCTGCAGTTCCATGTTTGGCAGAAGGTATGGGAAGCTATAATGGTTCATGGGAACTCGACAGCGAACAGCGTGGAAGCACATTGCATTTCCAGATGGACTTCAAATAAAGTGTATTTAAATGCAAGATGTTTTTAAAATAGACCATGACTTACTGGAGAGGTTGATGGGGTCTGGCTATAACTCAAGGTGCATAGTCATTAGGAAAAAAGAAAATCCCACTACTCCGGAGTGTGTGTTGGCCCCGCGTGGTCCTGTTCCAAGGTTTTGTCTTACACATTGTTCTCTGCCAGGATTTTAATATTCAGGCTACCCTGTACTTTCCTGCAAATGAGATTGACAAGTATGGGTCAGGCTGTTTTATGCTTTAAGGAAGTGCTAAAAGATATTGAAATACTGGAGTTAATACGTACTGAACCATAACAGCCGCATATGCTTACACATGAAACCTCGTCAAATCAACCAGCTGGTCAAGCCATTAGTCAATTAGAGAGTCTGGCTATGTAAATGTGACACTAAAACCATAATGTTTTAGATAAACCAAGTGGAGTTGTTCACCAGATGTTGAAATGAGGTGAAATGCAGACTGTACAGCCTGCAGCGAGAGAAACCATTAGGCATGTTTCACCCCTCTCCATTGATTGTTTATGCATCCTGGAAAGGAGAAAAAGACTGAAAAAGGATGTGCTCGACCAGTCACCATGTACTGTCGAAGAGTCTGGCAGAACCTTAGCTATGTGAGATGCCCCAAAACACATCAGGAGAAACATAAAGCTGCTGTAGGGTAGATGTATACATACAATAGGGTAGCTAGAGTGCATATGTAGAAAGATGGTGTAGGGGCACACCGTACAGCTGGGATCTCAGTCATTCTTGGCAGTATTGCTGTTGCGAAGAGCTCCAATAGTACAGCGCGTGCTCTCTTTTGGGGTACAGTATACAGTGTGTAATAATATAAATTATATCACGATGGGGATTCATTTTCATGATTTATATTTCTGGTATTTGGAAGGCATTCTTATCCAGAGCAGCTTACAACTGAATCATGTCACAGGTGTAGGCCAATGTAGAGTTAGGGGTCTTGCCCAAGGACACTTACTGGTGTATCATGGTGTGCTGAATTGGGAGTCTGGGGGGCCGTGCTGTTATCCACTACACTGTGCATTTTGTGTGACTTTCCTTCGTTTCCTCATTAAATAGTGAATTAAATACAAAAAAAAACTACATTTATGATGATGATGATACATAACATGCTGATTGATGATGATTGAATGTAGTTACGTGTAATTGAAATGTAGTTATGTGTATGTATATATATATACACACACTACCAGTCAAAAATTGGACACACCTCATTAGATGTTTTTTCATTGTTTTTATTATTTTTTACATTGTAGACTAATATTGAAAACAAACAAAATGATGAAGGAACACATGGAATTATGCAGGAACCAAAACATGAGTTAAACAAACCAAAATATGTTCTGTAATAAGGTAATGATGGACTGTTGTTTTTTTTTACTTAGTTAAGTGGTTCTTGCCATAATGTGGAG
>JBBPCX010000114.1:44802781-44812827 GCA_037974365.1 Hydrocynus forskahlii | reverse complement strand
AAAATCTCACATCCAATCAAAATGTACACAAGCACAGTTACGTATAAAATGTTTATCAAAGCTTTATTAAACAACATGGCAGACAGTATAGTGCAGATTACATGAACTTTGGCGTTAAGAGGCTCATGATGAGGTCAGGGGACGTTCGTTCAAAAAAGGTTGAGAACCACTGGTCTAGAGTGAAGGATCTCCACACATGTAATGTGTGTCTGTCTCCTCCCCTGCCGTGTCTCTCGTCTTGTTGTGGTTCTGTGTTTAGAGTCCGCTCGTGCCAACTGTACCGCCCTTTTTATGAAGGGACTATAATAATTGTTTAAGTCACGGAACGCGTGTCAGCGTAAGCCAATAAGAGGCAGAGACTGCATTGTGTCCACAAGCGCACACACAGAGAGAAATAAAACACACGACTTGTCGACTTCTCTCTTCTGTTAATGCCCTGACATACAGTATATATATAGTGTGTATATATATATATATATATATATATATGGTGAGACGAGGAGTCGGAGCAGCCTTACACGTCCGCTGGACTGAGCTCCTTCCTTGATGAGAGCCAGCTGAACGTAATTATAACACAGGCTCTCCAGTAGAAATAGAAGTTTTGTATATGTATATGTTGTTTTAATGGAACAGAATGAACAATTAGTAAAATCCTGTATTTTTATGTGATTATAGTACACAGTATTATTCTTTTTTTATTCTCTGTTGAGCTGATCAGCCAGTTAGTTTGCACAGTGGCTCAAAACAAATTGTTGAACTGAGGCTCAGCCTCTGTCTTCTCGAACTCCATACAAGATGGAAAAAGCAACAAAGGCCGGCAACTGGGGAGACTAAATTTAGCTGGCCACAGTAACATGTGCCTTCATGCCAGTGTGAAGTATCCAGTCAGTCTTAAAGATAATTGTTCTCTCTGCTGTCTCATTCACTTCTACTCACACTCGCATGTCCACAGCAGCTTAGTCAAAGCAGAATTAAGTATTTATCTTCTGACAGCACTGTATGACAATGATGCTCATACCTAATGACGTGATGTGTGAGCGAAGAGAGACAGAGATATGCTCTTAAACGTAAAGGCTCCTTAATGGTTCTTGACTTAGATGTGGACTTGGACTAGGAAATCCCTTTATTCAGTATATAGCAATGCAAAATAATTATGTGCTGATTTTTTTTTAACTTTATAAAGTTTTTTCACACTCACATTTCATTTACAAGCATTTTCCACTGAGGTTTTTTAGGAAGCCAAAAGTGGTTCCTCCATGTCATCATTAAAACTATTTTTGCCCCCCCTGTATTCAACAGGCCAAAATCATGGAAAGAAGAATTTTCTGTCTTCATTTTCTTCTTCTTCGTCTTCATCTTGAAATAGGAGGATAATGTATTATGGATATGGGACATCCTGTTCACTCTACATTCCACACAGTGGGAACTAAGTCACAAAAACGACCACACAAACTGACACTGACTTTAGTCTATAGCTCTTTAGCTCCACCCATTCATGCTGAAGTTATAAGTCCTGTTTCAGCACTGACAGGTTTTTTTTAATTAGGCAAAATATATGGTAGCCTATCAGGACAGAGTTCATATACATTTGTCTGTCCAAAAGGCAATTTCTAATTAATTTCTAATGAATAAATAAAGGTAACTTCTAATGAATTAAAAAGTCATTTAGAAATGGTGATGTATTTTATTTTTCACGTCCAAAAGGGAAAAATGAAGAGAAAAGAAAAATGTTACAACTTGAGTATACAGCGGGAAGTATTAATACTAAATACTAAAATGTAGTTTTACTATGAAATAGCTACTTTTGCTTGAGTATTTGAGTGAATCTGAGAGACACAAGCATTTTCCCACAGCCCACATCGTTAACATGTGCATGAACGCACACAGTGCCTTCACACACCCAGACATGCTCACGCTTGGGCAAAAAAGCATAAAATAATTGCATAATTAATTCAAAGCTTTTCTCCACTTAGTGTGGTTTTGTGGCGGCGTCTTACCACTGTGTTTTCTCTGTATACAAACGAGTGAACATTTGTAGTCCTGTCCATGAGTTTATACTTCCATTTCAATTACAAAAGCAAAGGCGTTTCACACTATGCTAAAGCGCTAAAACTTAGTCGACTGCGTCGGGCCCCCCGTGCTTCTCATACTGAGGTGTAAGATGTAATATAAGGCAGGAAAATGTGGTTAGGTGCAAACACACACACACATGCAGCCACATTCAATAATAGTAACAAGCTAATTAATCTGAGTTCCTGCTGTTCTTGCATTGCTCATTTTTGTGAGTAATTGAGAACTGTTGTAAATGTTTATCCTTTAACAACATTTTAATTCTACACACCACACCCCACCTATCTGGATTTAAAGAGTCCAAATGTGTCTAGATTGTGTGACTAAAGAGTCAACAGTGGTTCATGACTTGGCGGCACAAAAAAATGTTCATAATAATAATTAGTGTAAAACGTATCCTGGAGATCCGTCTTCCTGTAGGTTTCACCTCCAACCCAGATCTTACACCTCATTCAGATAATTATCACTTCTGAAATAAATAATTTGTTTGATCCAGGCAGTCAAGAGAGTTGGAGATAAGGTCTGTAGATATTCAGGAGTAGGTGACAGAGTAGGTGATTTCCCTCAAAAACTTTTCAACGTTCTTCAAAAGGCCCATATTTTACATTGTTTACACTATTTCCATTTGTGGTTTAGAATTAAACAGGTTGTTTTTACTGTGACCTTAAAACACAATGTATGAAAATGTCCTGTTTTTGCTGCATTGCACTGTGCCTTATTCAAAAAGCAACATTAATTTTGACACATCTGTCTTTGTGGAGAGGTTTACATTGTTTTTCTTCAGAAGATTTAACACTCTTGCCCTTTCAGCCCTTATTGCTCCCTAGCAACTCATCATTGTGTCATCATCCACACACAGAGAGCCAACAGTGCTCTAGTGTGCAAAAGATTTAGGCACTTGCAGTGAGTGTTTTTTCACAATAATGTTTCTGAATATACTAATTAAAATTAAAAAGAATAAATACAAATATCGTTCTACAGTATATCAGTGTATTCCTTGTGGAAGTCCAGTATTACTTGTAGTTTCCATCAGATACCTGGTTTGACTCAATCAGTCCTTCATTAAATTGAAGCAGGAGCTGCTGATGGAGTTTCACAAATCCAAACAAGTGCTGGAGGAACTGAGGAGGAATTTGGAACCGAACCTGTGTTCTCCTCACCAGCTCACACAATATCAACTACTTTTTACAAAGTCTGATCCTTTTTTTGCTTCTTTGCATTTATTCTAATGTTAATTTTGCTAGCAGAAAGACACATTATCATCACATGCTGAGAAAAATGGTTTTAAACAATTTACAAAGGTACCTAAGACTTTTGCACAGGGCGGTGTGTGTGTGTGTGCCTCTCTCTCTCTCTCTCTCTCTCTCTCTCTCTCTATCTATCTATCTATCTATATATATATATATATATATATAGTTGGATATATTCAAGTCATTTTTCCTCTATGCAAGTGGGATGGCAGTTAGGTGGCTGAAAGAGGCTACAGGACTATTCCATTGTTTTTCAGCCTAATATCCCTCAGCCCCATGTGCCCTGTAGAGTTAATTACCATGGACAATATCTTCAGCACGTCTCTCTGTACTTAGTAAAAGAACAGAAAACCTGTTCTCTTAAAATACACATATAATAGAAGCTTACAGATGGAATAGGTTGACAAATCTTAGGGTGAACCATCCACTGAAAAGTGGGTTCTACTGTACAATGGGACCCATCCAAAAGACCTTTCTGGCCCCTTCTGAGCATACAGAGATATTTCTTAAAGGTTTTTCACACTCACACATCTCATTTACAAGCATTATCCACTGAAAGGTTTTTAGGAAGCCAAAATGGTTCTTCTATGTCATCACTAAAACCCTTTCTGTCTTCAACCGGCCGAAATCATGGAAAAGAAGAATTTTCTCTTTATCATCATCTTCTTTGTCTCCTTGAAATCAAAGGATAATCTATTATGTATATGGGACGTCACATTCACTCGAAAACCACAGCAACCACAAAGCCTGACTTCGCCTTTGGCCGTACAGCAATTTAGCTCCGCCCATTCATGCCAAAAATACAAGTAGTGTTTCAGCACTGACAGCTTTTTATATTCGGCCAAATATATGGTAGCTTATCAAAACAGGGTTCAGAGACATCAGCCTTATAGGTTTAATTTCTAATGAATGAAAAAATGTGTTTTATGAGCGTACAGAGATTTTGAGCATTTTTGAATATGATGGAGTGGGGCAGCATAAATATCTCCCATGTTTTCTATTCTAATTCAGTGGAAATGTCTGCGTGCATCCACCACCACAACAGGTTCACATTCTAGCCCTGTTGCGGAGCGAGTGCTGTCACAGGCTGCCAAATTCAGGCTGTTTACCTTCTTCGTGTGAGGGCGACATTATAAAGATAAGTTAGCGTATCCATGTTCTGTGTTCCACCTTTCTCTAATACCTACAAAATAACCCCGTGGGGTATACTGTGGCACAAAGTTGTTTTGCCTGTACAAAAGCAAAGCTGTCCCCGAGGGCTCCTCGCCGTGGCAACGTCTGTCTTCCGCCTCACGGGACCGACTCCCAATCATCAGGGGTCTCCAACTCGACAGCCAATCACAGGCATGCTATTAGTAAGCGGCACCTCTCTCTCTCTTTCTCTCTCTCTTACTCTCTCTCTCCTTTTTCATTCAAGGCAGAGACTGACAGTGATTGTCAGTTAAATCATGAATTGTTAAGTCTCAGGCATTTCAGGGAAGCTTTTAAAAAGCTCCGAATTCCTGTAAAAGACAGCTTGAACGAATTAGAGTACTCCTTAAATTACACGGGGCCCATTTGTTTCCCACACTTGTTCCTCAATCTAATAACTACATAATGTATGCAATTTACGTGTTTCGTAGTAATTACAGAACTTTTTTTTTTGTCACATCCGAGTTTATTGTAGTTTAGTTTTACACCATTTAAACACATAGGCTGTGATTTAAGACTGCATGAACATTTCTAGTTCATTCCTACTAGCACTAAAATCCCAGCACATTAATGTGCATGTAAGTCAGAAATGTTTTGTTTTTTTTCCCCTTAAAGAAAAGATGCAAAGTTGTGTTAGGACAGTGGCGTTATTGTGTTTACTGAATAAAACTCCGTTGGGGTGTTAACATTTTGTCCAATCATCACTGTGGTACTGGCCTATATGGGATGACTGTAATCAGGAGTATTTTCTATTTCTCTCTGTTGCGAGCTTACAGCATATTTTGACTTTTTGCACTCTCCTCTCTCACTCTCTCTCTCTCCTCTCTCACTCTCTCTCTCTCTCTCTCTCTCTCTCTCCTCTCTCTCTCTCTCTCTCTCTCTCTCTCTCTCTCTCAAAGACCCCCGGGCCAAGCCCCCCACTTCATCACCCTCTCTGGCAGAACACTATGAGGGGTTATTAATAATTTTGTCTGTGTGCTACAGATGTTGCACAAATGAACGAGGCTTCACTGTGGTCTCACGACACCGGGGCGCCTCAGGTGCTGAGCGCAGACCCAAATCTGTCTCCCTCTTCCTACCTCATCCCTCCATCAGCATACCAGGGAGAGAGAGGGAGCGAGAAGTGCGGCCAAACACACCCCTTCCTCCTCTTTACCTTCAGAGAGAGAGAGAGAGACGTGTTGTAGAGTAATGGCGATACATAGCATGGTCTCAGGAGGAAAAACTTGTAAATGATACTAAATTCTGAGGTGTCAAAATCATAAACATGAAATAAATCCATGTCCCACCCTGACCCCAGACATTCTCTCTCAACGTTTCTTCAGTTTTGGGAATGGTTAGTCCTGTTTATAAATTATAGGCTTGATAGTACATGTAAAATATTGTACAGTTTCACAGCATGGTTGGACTTTTTTCTTTACGTTTGCTTCATGTTGTTTCAGTCAGTGATGGTGTAAACTGGATGCGGCAGAAGGTCCAGCTAGATAATTTACTAGTAAGACTGATCATCTCAGAAGAAGTGCCTTTTTGCTGCATTCTTTGAAAGAAGGTGTGTTTTCATGGATTTAACATTTTGTGGGAGCCAAATCTTAAATGTCCCCAAGATGTTAGGAAGGGATACTTGCTGTTGATGCTGGCTATTCCCATATATAGCTTTACCTTAGTTTTTAAGAACTGCTGAAAATATTTCTCCTAATTTCCGAATCAAAATATTATTCTTTGAACCATAATTTAAAAGGAAATGACAAAACATCAAAATAAGAGAAATGATGCAGTGTTTACAGAACTTGAATAATTCAAAGAAAACAAATCTCTTGTTCACTCTTAAACAAAATGGCAATAATCACCTTTGAGGAACTTCTAGTAGTGTTTTACCATCCAACTGGTCCCATTGCGAGAGGAGAGTGTTGATTACAGCAGTGTTTTTATATTTTCCTCATTAAATAAGATTTGATTCAGGTGATCTAATCAGTACCTCATAAAGCAGAATGAGGTGCTTGTGTAGGAATTTAACAAACATTGGCATGGAACTGTATATATAAATGGTATGGGTATATCACAAAAGCATATAGAAACAAACTTATGTCAAAAGTGCAGTTTTTAAAACGTCCAACACTACGTTAGTGTTTCTAAATTAAAGAGGAGATATTATTGGTTGAATGGACTTTTATGTTGTTTTGCAGGAAGAAAAAATATATCCTTTTGGCCATATGTTTGTCATTTGAAACAATAGGGGAAAGGCCAAAACTTCAGTTCAGTGTAATGGTGTATCATGTAATATGTAATAATTGCATAATATTGAACATCATATGCAAAGCTGATGTACAATATGTAATAGACTAAGTAATAATTGCCTACTAGTTAACTTACAATGTCAAACTAATGTGTATCTATTATGTAATTAGTGTGTAATTTCACTATAGTTTGTAAAAACATGTAGTGTGTGTGATTTTAATTTTGCAGTTTAATATGTAATGATATGTTGCATGTAAAACTGATATGTAATATAATAGTATGTAATAATTTTGTAAGTATTGAGATTTTAATAGAGAAAAGTGATAATACTTTTATGGGGATTCAAATGGTTTATTAAGAAGTTAAGTAAGCATGAGAGAGGTATGAGGACAAAAAGTATGCAAACAGGTGTCAGTGCTGTGTGACGGCCAGAGAGATGTGCTGGAAAAGCTGTGGAAAGACATGTTCTATGACTTTTCCATGATGTGTGTGGGCGTGTTTTAGCACACAGTGAACTGGGTCTGACTGAAGAGCACGTGAGTGTCGGCTGCTGTCCGAAGCCTCATGTTTCACGCTGACCTCCGCTTCCTGTGCTGAGAGCAAAGGCCGTGAGTGGCAGCTCCAGCAAAATCCCCTTCCTGAAGACCGGAGTTATGAAGAGGTGCTGCCGTGTTAAACATCTGCTCCATCCATTACTGAGCGAAAGAGTGAGAGCGAAAGACAGAGGGAGAGAGAGAGAGAGAGACAGATAAATCTCAGGCCTCTGGCGGGGAGACATTTTCCAAAGCACTCCTCCTCCACCTTCTTCTATCTCTCTTTCCCCTCCCTCGCCAGCTCCCTTCATCCTTGAGAGCAGGTTGTAGAAATACGTTGTTGATGAGTGGACTGAGAATAGCAAGGTCAGTTTTATGCACTGCGTGCACTCGCTGGATGATAATATAGCATCAAACAAACCTTTATGGATGCCAGCGTTGGAACCTCCTGCGCTCTTTACACTAAGGGTCACTAAACAGTTCTTGACTTTAAACTTTTTCATCACATCTCACCGATCCTCTTTATACAAACAGTTAAAGAACCATCCACTGGTTCTTTTGGCACCTTTAATATGAAGGGTGTACAGCTTTCCTTATTGTATTAGCAAATTAAGTGCTTATATTCTTTTATAGTTATATAATGGAGGTTATGATTATTGAATAATAATAATAATAACAATAATAATAATATAATACGTAAACACACTAAAAACACTTCACAGTTGTTACTACATTGTATGAATAACACCAAAATGTAATGTGACTGTGAAAGTTTTGTATCATTTTTGCTGTACAAGCTTTGTTATTGCTTCCAGTTCATCTAACATGTAAGTTAAACTTGTCTTTTCCTGATACATGCTTTGACTCTTCCATCCAAAAATGGTTCTCATGCGTGGTTAATGGAACTTCTGTCAATTCTAACTTGTCAACCATACTTAAGATAGCATGCAAACCAACTGAATTAAAAAAAATGGAACAGGAATTGTGTTTTTTTGTTGTTGTTGTTTGTTTGCTTTTGTTCTTTTTTTAAAGTACTACTGACTGTTGTGACTTTACATATTATCAAAAGACAACAGATCACAGTTTAAGAAGTTTAAAGCTATCTGTATTTAAAACTATTACTGTATTTCTGGACCTTTTCAACACCCATATAAACTATATTATTAGTCAGACATATACACGTAAAGTTACTTTATATACACGTCAAGTTACATTAACATTTTTTTTTACTGCAGCTGGTAGCCTAGCGGTTAGGGCGTTTGCCCTGCGATCAGGAAGTTGTGGGTTTGACTCCCAGGACTGCTAGTGGCACCACTGAAGTTCCCTTGAGTAAGGTACCGTCCCCACACACTGCACCCCGGGCGCCGTGTTCCTGGCTGCCTGCTGCTTCACTTGGTGAATGGTTTAAATACAGAGGAAGAATTTCGTGCTGTTCACACGGAGTGCTGTGGTGTGTTCACGTATGACAGAATGGTCACTTTCACTTAATTTGGAAAAGGTATAATAAATAATAATATTGTGCTGTTATCTCTGATATGCCCGTTGGTTAGCCTGCTGCAGTTGGTTAGCCTGCCGTTGATTAGCCTGCCCTTTCTTCACAGGAACCACTCTCTCTTATTACTTGATTCATGTTTTTTGGATGGTTTACTAAACGATCACTTTGTATCAAAAACAGTCACCCACATCAGTAACTTCATTTGCGAGCTTTTCTCAAGTCAGTATGTGTGATATCAGTAAGTTATCAGACAGTATTTACGTTGTATATCGGAGTTTTGTGCTGTGCTTTAAGACTGTGAGTCAGCATATGATGAGGGGGATGCATCAAGACCCACAGCTACACACAAACCAGTTACTCACACACACACACACACACACACGTTTAATAAGTTTTACTTGATTGATTTATTCAAATGATAGCTTGTCTTTATTCTTCTTCTTTTTCAGTGAAAGGATGAGAAAAGTAAAGTGAAAATAATGCAAAGGCTAACAGGCTAAGATGCTAAAAGGCATTTAGCCTTAAAAAAGTGGGACAAATTAAGAACGTTCAATAAAATACTCACTGACAGTGTTGTTTTTGTAGGTTTTACATAAAGGTGTTAATATAATTATCTATATATTAGGGCTGGGCAAGTTAAGACGTTGTCATGTTAACGCATTATTTACTTAACGCCCTAAGGTTTTTTTTTTTATTACTGTTATTTTGAAAGTTCGTTGTTTTTTTGTGCTGGACCACTTCACCTCACTCTTACAGGGACATTCACTACTGAACATAGACTGTTTCTGCTGCTCCCTCATAAAAGAAAAATGCTTCTGCTGGTATCTGTTCAGAGAAAAAAGAAAATAGATTTATAAATGTGAACTTGCTGTTGCTCGGTAGGGGCCTGTTAGAATGTCCTGATCGTGGCTCTGGACTCTGAGGGTAACCTGTTTTTCTATAACAAACTAGATAAAACATGAATGACCTGCAGTAGCAAATAGCTTTGGTTTTACATTTGATTCCATTAATGTTTAAGATGAGATTTACAGAAATATTTGAACTGTAATTGTGTATCTGTGTTTAAAGGGAACACTGCTGTTAAAAAGCTCGTTATTTGTTTAAAGTGTTTGCAAACCAAATGTTATTACACTTTTGTTCATACAGCAGTACTTTAAAAATAAAAGTGCGCAATACACTGCTGTTGAATTCATCCTTTAATTTTGCGTATAGCAATGCGATTAATCATGATTAAACCCAGCATATATATGTGTTTGTGTGTGTGTGTATATA
>JBBPCX010000114.1:44775640-44787383 GCA_037974365.1 Hydrocynus forskahlii | reverse complement strand
CCCCCACCACCACCACCACCACCACCCTCTTTCCCAGTCTTCTGACATTACTGCTAATTGTGTTGCAGCGTCTGCATTGGTTGCGAAAAGAAGTACCCGATTACGTTACGTTTCGCGCTAATATGAAAAAACTGAACATGCCTGAAACGCATGTGATAGACTGATGGACCGGCAGATTGCGCTTTGGGTTGATCCCGGCACCCCTCCATCCCCTGTCCCTCCGTTAATTCCTTTCTTCTGTCAGGCCCCTGATGTTCGCCGCCTGCAGGGACACTTCGCCACACCGCTCGGGTTTGATTGTCCTCTGACTAACCTGACCGCGGGACGACTTTGTTCTCACAACGAGGACACCAAATTAACAGTGAGGCGCGACGCAGCCGGAGCCTCTGATCTTAATGAGGGATGACCTGGAGAAATATACCCTAATTATCCTGATTATTACAATCTTTTTAGCGGGAGAATATAAAAGGCTCATTATTGTGCTTTTTGAATTGTTCATTATGATTATTTTTGAGCCTCCAGCCCTTTTAGGCCAAAAGTGGAAGGTTGAGAATGGAGAGAAGAGGGGGAAAAAAATCTATGATTGGTTAATACCCGGCAGTGGTGTGGACTCTCGGAACCTGAGCTGCATGCGCTCTCTCTCTCTCTCTCTCACTCGCTCTCTCTCACTCTCTCTCACTCTCACTCTCTCTCTCTCTCTTTCTCCCTCTCTCACTCTCTCTTTTTCTCACTCTCTCACACACACACTCTCTCTCTCTCTCTCTCACATGCACACACACACTCTCTCTCACTCTCTCTCTCACTCTCTCACTCTCTCTCACTCTCACTCTCTCTTTCTCTCCCTCTCTCTCTCTTTTTCTTTTTACATTTTTTTTCCCCAGTCAGGTGGGGACACCAGTCTATTAGCGGCTCAGCTTGGGCTTCAAGGCTTCTTTAACTTATTCAAATGCCTATTATTTGTTAAAGTGAGCAAAGTTAATATGCTGAGTTATGTGATTTATTATGCTGCATATCCAAAGCGATGATTAAAGTTTGGAATTTCACTGCGGCCTGCCGCTAAACATTTCATTCCCTTTTCTTGCCGTTCCCACTGTGACTCCCTTTCTAACAGCAATCTGTCATTATTTGAGAGCAGTAATTACTTCCAAATAAATACATTCTCGCTTTTCAGGGCCCATCTGAATGGGCTGAAATTATGTTTATGCACCCATGAATTGAGTGGAATGACCCGGTGCGATTCTTTCAAAGCAACGCCAAAATGGTAATATGAAGTGTCAAAACTGGAATAGGCACATCTTGCTCATTGTTGCGGGGGGGTCTTCTTAATTTGGGCGACTCCGCAACGTGTGATATTTGTAATTGTGTCTGTCAATCCATCTCAATTTGCTGTCAGGCATTTGACGAATGGCCTGCTGCAGCTTTGAGTGATGTTTTTTTTTTTTTTTTTTTTTTACTTGGAGGAGTGAAAGGTTTATGAATTTCTCTCTGGGTCAATCAGTATGAATGTACAACATAGGGAAACTGATATTGCACCCAAGAAAGTGTGTTTTTAGGTTATAAAAAATCATTCTTATGTCACACCAGCAGTTCTTATTCTACACTTTTGCCACTTTTGCCATGTTCTTGCAACACTAACAATAATAGGCCTAATACATAATAATGCATAAAATACCATAAAAAGGTTCCTTAAAGAACCATACACATATACTTATGGTGAAAGAAGCATTAAGCATCCAAAAGCTTCTTTGGTTTGTCATGGTTCTACCCATAACCATTGCTATGACTAAAGAACCCTCGAGAAATCAATTTGAGGGTGTACTGAAGGAAAAAAAAGCCTTAATAGCACAGTTTAGCATTAATATGATACTAACGAGATTTTATAAAGCTGCGTATCAAAGCTAGAGCATTTTTTCACATGCAGTCATTTAATATATACACAGAACCAAGCCAAAACTAACATTTTAATATTACATGGCTACTATAACTCTCCCTGGCAAAATGGGATCCCTCTAAACTCTCCATGTTGGCCGCTTTTATTCTAATGAGGTAGAGTCTGTTTGGACGAAACTCAGCCTCTAAAGCAGCAAATGGGGTTTCCAGTGGCTGTGCTGCATGCAAAGCTGGGCCGCTATTGAAATCCACAGTAGCTGTTTGCCCAAGTGCCAAAATAATCAAGTTTTGCCTGCATGGCAGGTTATGAAAGAATATTAACTGTGGGAATAACCTACTGTGACATGTGTCGCCTGCATACGAGATCAAATGAGAGCTCATTCAAAAGACTTTCTCCAGGTAGATATATTGGCTGGGGAAAAAGTGGCACGATGAGACCGACTCAATCATTATTACTTTGATGTAGGAGGGGTCCCTGCCATCCAGGGTCCAAGTGTAAGTACAATGATTCTTTTCTCTCTCTCTCTCTCTTGCTCTCTCTCTGTGTATCTCTCTCTTAACTCTCTCTCTTTCTCTCTCTCACTTTTTCTCTCCTCCTCAATCTCTTCCTGTCTCTTTTTCTCTTTCTCTTTCTTTCTCTCTCTCCCTCTCTCCCTCTCCTTTACTCTCAGCCTCTTTTCCTCTCTCTCTAACTCTCTCTTTATCCTCTTTCTCCCTCCTCTCTCTCTCTCTCGCTCTCTCTCTCTCTCTCTCTTTTCCTCCCTCTCTTACTCTCTCACTCTCCTTTAGTCTCACCCTCTTCTCCTCTCTCTCTCTGTCTCTCCCTCTCTCTCTCTGTCTGTCTGTCTGTCTGTCTGTCTGTCTGTCTCTCTCGCTCTCTCTCTGGCTCTTCCTCTGTCTGTCTGTCTCTCTCTCTCTCTCTGGTTCTCTGTCTATTCCTCTGTCTGTCTGTCTGTCTGTCTCTCTGTCTCTCTCTCTTTCTCTCTCTCTTTCTCTCTCTCTTTCTCTCTCTCTCTCTCTCTCTCTCTCTCTCTCTCTCTCTCTTGCTTTCTCATATCACTCTCTAATGTGTTTAACATTCACAGGCTGTAATGGCTTAAACAGGTCCAGGAGGGTGCCTGCACTTTGTTTATTCACTGTTCCAATCACGGTGCCACAGGACCAAGCAGAGCATTCCTCCTCTCTTGCCTCTCACACTTTCATGTCAGTGCCTTGCTGAGGTCTTTCCACTGTTTTCTGTTTGGTTATTTGGTGTTTGCATATATGGCATTTTGCGCCATTGAGCGTCTTATGAATGCTATCGATTAGCTGGCGCGTCATATTGAAGCTGGTTATTATTAATTGTAAATAAGTCTGTTTGCTGAGGCGCAATTAAACCTTGTTGGGCCCTGACACCCGAGTCACCCAAGTCAACAGCTTTTAATTATGAGTGAATTAAATCCTCCCTTCTCGCAAGCGGAGTTCATTATGCAGGAAAGACTGGCTCAATCCCTCGCACATCTCCTTGGGGCCTGTCCAAGTTGCTACAGATCAATGCCGTGTAATCGGCAGAAGTTAACTTCAATGTCTCCTCGCTTTAAATAAAACCATAAAACTAAAGCTAAACAAGAAGCCCCGTCTTTCTTTTTTTCTGCAGCGCAAGCCTTCCAGGTGTCTTTCTCCGGCACTGATGGTGATCCCATCAGTTCGGCCGTAAAAAGCAGGACTATGTAATGAAGCTGGCCCTAATAAGGTGCTTATGTTTTATTCCAGCCTATTAGGGACCCCAGGCAAATCGCTGCAGCACAGAATGACTTTTACAGCCGGCCTCTGCCTCTCTCTCTCTCTCTCTCTCTCTCTCTCTCTCTCTCTCTCTCTCTCTCTCTCTCTCTCTCTCTCTCTCTCTCTCTCTGTTTCTCTCTCTTTTTCTTTCTCTCTCTCTCTCTCTCTCTCTCTCTCTTTCTCTTTCTCTCTCTCTCTCTCTCTCTCTCTTTGGCCGTGGGCAGGAGAGCCAGCATGCAGCCCAACGTTTTCTGACAAGGTTAACACCCACAGCTATTTCCTGCTGGCCCGGAGAGCTGTGGGCTGCCGTATATTACCCAACACCCACGTACCTCTGCCCTAACAACCTCACACACTCGCTGCACAATGAATCCACCTCAGCCATAGAGAAGGTGCTTAAGGTGCTTTCAGAGAGCGGCAAGTTTGTAGAACTAATACAAAAGTGAGACGGTAAGCAATTACGGGTAAGCAATAGAGACTTTCATTGGGGGCTCCGAGTGTGGGCATACAACTTTCTAGTGGTCTACATCTGAAAAAGCCACTTCCTAGGAACGACTATGGCCTGCTTACCTGCACCCCTGTTCTTTCAGGGTTACTTTTATTTTCATATTGCATTCCTTCTTTTATGTTCACCTCATTATAATAAGATAAATAATGACATAACTTATTAAAAACAACATAATTTATATTATTATAGCATCTTTCTCATACTTTCACAATTCCAAGAATGTTGCAAATCATCAGGAAACCCAACACACCCACACACACACACACACACACATACCATTTCATGAAGCGCTCCAGGTCATGGCCCAGTCAGCCTCTGTTACCAGTTCTCAGTTGACAAAGGAAAACCATTGGGATAGTGGGAAAAGTTCAAAACAAAGGACTAACACCCCACCAGCAATACCAAGTTCTTACACTAGACACACACACCATTCAAATGTATTGACAGTTATTGTTTCTGAATATTTGCAATGGAGAACATTTGCATTCAGCTTTTAGTTATAAGTGTTTTTGTTTATTATTTTTGGCCTGGTCGGTTTAATCATCCATTGACCTGGCTTGGTTCGGCCACAGAAAGTAAATATGGCCCAAAGACAGCTCCAAAGATTAGATTACCTTGAACTATAACCATGTAAAACCACACTAATAGCAGTTGATATCAGCGAGACTCTGGTTCTGAAGTGGTCATTTACATGTAGGTAAAAAAGTGTTCCTACTTCCTATTCCACACTAGAAGGTGTCCGATTTCCTGAATGATTTATAAATATGCTAACATCTGCGTCTCGAGAGGTGACTGCATAACCGTGAGATGGGAGGCAAATGAGGGCGGGGGGGGGTCTCCAGATACTCTTAGGTCTGGACCCCCAGCTTCAGCTCTTGTCTGAACACAGGGCAGAGCATCCAGGTCAGGCCACCAATGAGAAGAACCAGTCCCGGACCACACCTCCAGCATAACTCACACACTCCCCAACACACACACGCACACACACAGCAGATGAACATTCATCTCACCCCAAGACTTACAGTCCAGTTTAGTGTGTCTTGTAACACGACCCACTGGAATATCTGCATTTGTTTTTGTAATGTATGTGATATGTGAATAATGCTATAAATTAATAAATAATTCAATATTACTTGTTAGATAGTTTTCTAACTTTTTGTGGCCATAATAGTGTTATGCCACATTAAATTAGAGAGAGATGTAAAAGCTTAAACTAAGCAATTAACAGAATCATAAAAAATGTGTAATGGGCCCTGAAGACAGATGTATAGAGAACTATACAGTACCATTCAAAAATCTTAGACACTATATTTGTAACCTATTTAGCAGAGGAGCATATGCTTTTGACAGCTAATATTAGAATATATACAAATAAGACTTTAAATTGTGATGTTATGTATGTCTAAGTGTTTGCTTGATCGTTTCCAGACCACTCCTAATGGAAGTCTAGTGTTACACTGAAGTTCTCATCGAATACCTCAAATGCCTGTTTTAGCTCAATTGATACTTTATTAGATTAAATCAGGAACTGATGAAGTTTCACAAGGCTGGAGGCATTGAGGAGAAATCTGGAACCGAACCCTTATTCTTCTAACTAGCTTATGAAACTTCACGTACGTTTTACAAACAGAACAAATCTTGATGTTGCTTAATGCTTTGTTGTATGTTGGCATTTCTTCTGATGCTAACTTGTGTATTTGCTGGTTAAAGTCTCTTACTGCTCAGATAAATGGATTTAAATGGTTTGCACAGGAGATTTTACAGAGTACTGGATACACTATATCGACAAAAATATTGGGAGGCCTGACCATCACACCAACAGAGACTTTAATGACATTGCATTCAGTTACAGAGACTTTAATATGACGCTGGTCCTTCCTTTGCAGCTCTAACAGCTTCCACTCTTGAAAGGCTTTCCACAAGATTTTGGAGTTTCTGTGAGACTTTGTGTCCATTCATTCTGTAGAGCATTTATGAGGTCAGACACTGATGTTGGACGAGAAGGTCTGGATCACAATCTCCGTTCCAGTTCATCCCAGAGGTGGCCAGTCAAGTTCTTCCACACTGAACTCATCCAGCCATGTCTTTGTGGAGCTTGCTTTGTGCACTGGGACACAGTCATGCTGGAACAGAAAAGGTTCTTCCCCAAACTGTGCCAGAAGCATGGTGTTGTCCAAAATATCTTGTTCTGTTGAGGCAGTAAGATTGCCCTTCACTGGAAGTGAGGGGCCCAAACCCTGAAAAACAGCTGTGTCCCAATACTTTTGTCCATATAATGTATGTAGAGAGATGTGTAATAGGCCCTGCTTAGCCTGCTCCCTATTGGAGCAGCAGTGTGTAATGAAGCTGACTCTCTGTTTCTGGCTGTCTACCATGCTTTAGCTTGCTGTGCGATGTGAAAGGAGACAGGCCTCCCTGCGCATGCCATTAGAGAACCACATCTCCATCAAAGCCAGCATTATACCCACAAAGCCATGTTTGCGGTATCCGCATGTCTGCTTTAATATCAGATCTACTGCTCCACTACTTTAATGTCCACTCTACCTTCTCTCTCTCTCTCTCTCTCTCTCTCTCTCTCTCTCCTCCTGCTCCCACACTCTTCATTTCCATCACATGCCACATCGATCTTCTCTTTCTTGCTCTCACTTTCGGAGTAAAACGTTAATAAATATTTTAGGCTTGCTCTCTCGCGAAATCAAAAGACGGGATATCTCTATGATTATGATAAATAATATATACAATCTCAGTCCATACAGTCCAAATTAATTTTAAGTATTAAAATATGTCTTGATAAAAAAAGGCTGTCAGAACGTGCATATTTCACCTTTCACTATCTTTAACGGAAGCTTAGTGAAGTTTTTCTTTATATTTTATTTTACTATTTATTTTTTAACATTAGGCTGAGGTAAAGCAACTGTAATTGAATTAGGTGTAGAAGTAGAACATTTTAATGCCATTTTATTCCAGACACACAATTGGCCATCACTGGGCACATTTTACAGTGTTGTGAGGAGAAAAAAAAAAACATTTAGCCCACCTGTATTGATCCTTATCTTCTCTATTTTTGCATATTGACTGTGGAAGTATGAAGTATGAACATCTAAAGGTCAGCATTCAAGTATTCAAGGTCAGAGACTTAGCAAAAATGGTATCCCTACGAGAGATGACCATGAATTCCGTGAGAAAATTCTGCAGGGGGATGTCCTGTCATCCAAGGCTTTCTGCGTTGTATCCTTCAACCAGTTTGATAGAATCCCTAATTTTCTATCTGTGTTCTCTCACTACTGTTCCCAGTATATATTACACTAAATATCACACACCCATTGAAAACCGTCCGCGTGTAAATAAAGTAATGTGTGAACGCATCATTTGTGTAGAGGCTCATAAATAAACACATGATGTTGGGTTTCCTAACTGTACTGATTCCTTTTGCAGTTTGCCAGAAAACCAAACAAATAAAATAATCGCCCACCCCACAGCACTTGGAGTTTTCGAAAGATCCTCCTACCTTCTTTCCTGCTTTCGAAGGGGAAAATCACAAGACAACTGTCACATCATTGTGGACGGATGTGGCAGCAGTTCAGTTTTTCATTTTGGCTGGAGATTTACTTTAAGGTCTGCATTTGCATGCATGGAGCTAAAGGTTTGCATTTTTTCCACCTGTATCATTTCAGTATGGGTCAGTTCCTGTTAGTCCTGCCTGTATTGCAATTTTCTCTATTCATGCATCTTATCCGCCCTCCAGCTGCTTCAGTGACTCAATGCTAAACAGAGGCTATCCAGATGGCCCAGGTGGCATTTGACTCAGTACCAGTGCTATTGCACTGATCTCTCTCGCTCTCTCTTGCCCTTTCTCTCTCTCTCTCTCTCTCTCTCTCTCCCTTGCTGTCTCTCTCTCTCTCTCTCTCTCTCTCTCTCTCCCTCTCTCTCTCTCTCTCGCTCTCTCTCTCTCTCCCTCTCTCTCCCCCTCTCTCTCTCTCTCTCTCTCTCTCTCTCTTCTCTGGGTGTCTTCATGTCTTCGGCTTCCCTCCTGCTCTTAGCAGGCTTTGAAATTCAGACTCAAAGTGAAGTTGGAGCCCACCGGGCCCTTGGCCCTTCTCTGTCCCCCAGTGGATCTGTGGCTGCAAGGCCCCCGAGATGAAACCCATGTCTGTCCACTCTCTGTTCCTAGTAGGTGTTCAGCCATGATAAATATTTCATTTCCGTGCAAAACAAATAGCTCTGCGTCGTTTCCTCGCCGGGCTGCCGGGTGGACGGCGACACAGCGGGTAGTGCGAGATGGTGTCAGCTGGACAGAGGGACGAAGAGCGAGAACACAGAGCTGCATGGCTGTGTCACTGATAGAGGGAACAGAGGAAAGAAAAGGAAAAGACCACAGAGGAAAAAAGCAGCTTGTTATGAACAGTGGTAGCTCTGCGTGGGGCAGTGGGCAGGATGAGACAGGCTTGGCCCTGGAGTCAGACCAGCGCTGTACTGAGAACTGTTACTGCCTCGGCCCTTTGACTTTCCAGCAGTGGTGCACAATCCAATGTATATGCAAAGTTTTGAGCAAAGTTCATGTGGAGTGAGCAACACGAAACCAGTATACCGACCAGTACTAACAGCTCATCAAGGCAAATTTCTTTTGTAGTTTATTTTTGGCCTAGTTTCAAAATGTCATTTCTAGTTAAGACGTAAGGAGGTATTCCAGTAATTTCTCAAGTATCTTTAATGTCACTCAGTGTGGTTTGTAGTGAAATGCTGTATATAGTATACACGTACTGTGCAAAAGTCATTTCTTTATATTTTGCTTTGAATCACTTTGTTGATACAAAAATACTATTTTGTCTGTCAAACTGTCTCATCTTTGAGTAGATTAAATGAAAGAAAAAGGGAACAAATGTTTTGCTGTGACAGGCTGCAAAGTGCCTAAAGAAACAAGGAGCCTAGATAAAGGAGTTCCAACCACTCAGCATTCAGCACCACCAGTATACTGATCACTGCCTGATCATCTGGAATCATCTGCTCCTGGTTCTTCACTGGTTCAGGATTAAGTTAGATGTGCTTTGTTCTGCTTGAATGATTCATACGTAGGTCACTGTGAAATGAAAATGAGTCTTTGAACATCCTCCAGGAACTGTTTCTCAAGACTACATTAAAAATATAAGAACATCTGACTATTTGGTAGCAAAATATAAATGAATTTGCTCAATTTGTCCTTTCTTGGCCCAAAAGCAGTCAAACGAAGGACAACCAACTGACGAAAGGGTCATGGGCACTCAGGGCTCATTGATACGCATGGGAAATAGCCCATCCCACAGAAGAACTATATAGGTAATGCTGGCTATGACCGAAAGGTGTCAGAACACACAGTCTATTGCAGCTTGCTGTGTATAATATTGTGCAGCAGCAGACCAGTCTGTGCCCATGATGACCTCTAAAAATGCCTGTAGTGGACACATGAACATCAGAACTGGACTAATGGAAGGAGGCCTGGTCTGATTAATTGTATCTTCTTTTACATCATATAAATAACCAGATGTGTGTGTGACACTTACCTGTAAGAGAGGTGGCACCAGGATGCTCAATGTGAAGGAGGCAAGCCTTCATAGCTAACATTATAAATGCAAACAAACGAGAAAACATTAAATATTAAGATTTGTTTTGTTTGTAAAAAGTGCCTTCACATCGATTTGTTGAACTCCATCAGCAGCTCCTGATTTAATCTAATAAAGTATTGATTGAGCTGAACCAGGTATTTGAGTTATTTGATCAGAACTACAGTGTACTTCTGGGATTGCATGAGAAGAGGTCTGGGAAAGATTAAGTAAACACAAACATACATAAAATCACTATTTACTTTGCGTCAATATTAGCTTCAAAAGCATATACTGCTTAGCTATACAGGTTCAAAATATATTTTTCTCAAGACTTTTGCATGGTACTGTATATATATATTTTTCTCATTAGAAAATAAAATACCTAAAGTTTTAGCCCAATTGAGAAATACCAAGCTAGAATTAAGCTAAATGAAGCCACTATATGCTGCATCTAAATCCCTGTCACCAGCTTGGCTGCTTCGTGGATTGTGTCAATGCTTTTAAGGTCAACAGTTTACATTCACGCTTTCAGGCTGCATTTAACACTCGCAGATGTCAGACAACGGTGCCCAGTTTAGTGTTTTCCCATCACACACTTGATTCAGAGCATGCAGGGCTTAATAATTAGTTGATAAGTTAAGCCATGTGTGTAAAAGCTGGGGAAATGCTTCAGGCCTGGGCCTGGGTGACACTTTCTCAGCCTGTGGGAGGAGCTGGAGCAGGGTGGCCCATGGTGTGAGGATTTGTAACTCCGAGTGGTTGGCTGAGACCTCCTCATTACTGTGTCCTGTACAGGAGGCGTGGACGCGTGTGAGGTGTGCGTCCTTCCAAACCTGTCAGTTAATGAGCGGCACTCGCACTCCGGTGTCGGAGTCTAATCACAGGGACTGAGATAAGAGATCCCCATAGTGTGCTACATGAGCATTAATTATTACATGGCTTCTTTTATCCTCTCCATCTGACTGATATTCTTCACCAGCGCTGGGGAAAAAACCTGGCAATTACATATCTCCTCCTTTCGCTTCTCAAGAATTTCCCTGTTAATTCTCCCCAAACCGACGGGGCCCCTGCCATTTCGCCTTTGAAGTCCTAAGCATTTTAAAATCAACGCACAATGGTGAAGAGGAATTATGCAAACACTTCTAAAGGGAGAGAGAGTGAGAGAGTAGACCCGTTTAATATTGCCATACCAAGAGAATTTTGAAGTGTTTGATTCTGCGCAATTAACACAAATTGTTGGTGAACTCTTAATGGCCTAAACTAATAGGCAGGTTTTTGCATAACGTTGAGCGTAATAATCTTCTTTGTATGAGATATCTTTTGTTTTGTCTTGTTTTTGTATTGAACTCCTAGGTGGCATGCCTCAAAAATACCCTCCCATCTCACAAGTGATGGACCAGCGCTGTGTATTTGGAGTTCATATTCAGGTGTGTATATGCGGTATTTTTGGAGCTTTGAGTCTCAGCCAATGAGATTTCAGAACTGGACCTATCCAACTCAAATTGCACTGTGACTGTGGTAAGGTGGAGCTGGATGTGGCAGGATGTAAATCAGCCACACTTTAGCCTATTTGCATTTTTTTTATTACTTGTTTGCGGTGTTATCATTTGATAAGTCTAAAGATAATCAGTCATATACAGTCATATACAGTCATTTCAACAAAAAAACATTTCTTGTCAAAAATATTATTTTAAAATGTACTTATTTTGATTCTTTTTAATACTTGTCAGAGTGTATATATTACAATACATTACAATTACATATATTTCCCTAATATATATTTCCCTAATAATTATAGTAATAATAATGATGTTGTCATGATCAAATAATTTCTCACAGAAAAACAGAGAAAGGAATGAGCTTTTGGAATTCTGTGCTTTCCTGGATGTGCTTAGTGAATGTAGGTAAGCTGGCTCTTAGATGTTTCAGATTTTCTGGACACTGAGCTTAATTCTTTTTCTCACCACAATTCAGTCTCAGTCTCTCTCTCTCTCTCTCTCTCTCT
>JBBPCX010000114.1:44758444-44773088 GCA_037974365.1 Hydrocynus forskahlii | reverse complement strand
AGAGAGAGAGAGAGAGAGAGAGAGAGAGAGAGAGAGAGAGAGAGAGGCTATTCTTGCACAGGTGACCACAAATTGGACAGTTACCCTGTAATTTTCTTTTATACTCAGTCACCCTGTTTTGCCACATTATACGTTAATTTTTTCCACACTTTACTGTGCTTATGTCCTCGAAAGATTGTAATGTTTATTTACTTATTTATCTGATTTTACGGAGGACAGATATTTTTTCCCTTTTCAGGTCTGTGAGAGGAGACCTGTGACCTGTTCTTGACCTTTGCTGCATTTTCTTTAGCGTTAAAAACCACACTGGGCTTTTCTTTCATTGTTATTTTTCTATGAAAAATGATTGCTGTGCCCATACTTATTCTCCTCACACATGTGTGACCAACAGCTATCAGCTCCACCATCGTGTACACATATAGATTAATCAGGCAAGAGGGAATTGGATGTCAATTCTCACCCATCTAACATTACCAAGCCTGTAGTGTGGGAGTTCTCATGAACCGTGTGTGTGTGTGTGTGTGAGTGAGAGAGAGAGAGAGAGAGAGAGTTTGTCACATGGCTTGGTGTGGGTCCCAGTGCTTAGCCTCCACGTTTCAGCTGATACCGAAATCTGGGCCACTTCTCCTAGCCTGCACATTCTCATTGTGAACGTTAACACGTAGTTTACAGCGGCGTCTTCCTCGCCCTTCTTCCCGCCCTCCTTTATTATGGATTATTTATAACTAGGTTAACGGCGGCCTTTGAAATCCGAACCCCTGCATCCTATCTGAAAGTGATCGCATGTAAGATCGGCACAAAAGGAGCACTTTATACGTTTACGTAAAGCTCGCAAACTGCACTTCAATGGCTTTAAAGAGGAAACAAATCGAGGGGAAGAGAAAAGAGAGGGTGGGGCGGGGCGGGGTGGGGGGAGAGGAAAAGGAGGGAAAGAAAGAAAAGGAAGAGAAAAGCAAGCAGAGCTCATTATCATTGGTGTAGCGGTGAAAAGCTTTCCCTTCCCTGCTCTGTCCGTGGAGCTGAATTTCAGCGTCAGATGAGCCCGGTCTGCCGGGACTTCAGCTGCCACTTTAATTAGTGTTCAGTAATTTCAATAATGAGTGACAATCCATTGGGGCTTTTAGGTTGGTCTTCTCGTCAGAGGCGAATCAATAATCTGCTGTTTTTCTCCCCCCTCCTCTCTTTCTCTCTTTCTCTCTCTCTCTCTCTCTCTCTCTCTCTCTCTCTCACTCTGTCTTTCTCTCCCTCCCTCTCTCTATCTCTCTCTCTCTCTCTCTCTCTCCCCCTCTCTCTCTCTCTCTCTCTCACTCTTTCAAGACCACAAAGTGGCATGTAAGTTCCATCAGAGAAAGAGGCAGTAAATGAGACGGGGCAGCAAGTCCCAGAGAAAGGCGTCAGACAATGGGCTCTAATGGCGGAGGCTAGCCTTGTTCGTTTTCTCCCCCTCACACACCCCCTCCTTTTTTTCTGATGTTATTGGTTGAAAAGGGAAAAGGCAGGTCTTGGAGTGCAAGGCCGCCACCGTGAAAACAATTTGGCCAGGCTGGAGAGAAGCCTGATTTGAGCGAGAAAGAGTCGTGGCGCAAGGATTACCGGAGTAATCCCCAGGTCCGCACCTCAAAGTAGAGTCGGACTATTGAAGCTAATTGCTCCGTAAGAGTGTTGTTGTCGGTCCCGCCGTGACGTCCCTAATTGATAATAGGATTTTCAAAACATTCCTATTAAGATGGTGGCGAAATTCTGAGTCAATGAAGAAATAAATTAATAAATAAACGCCATCCATTTCTACCAGTCGTATCATTAATATTGACACTATGGAGAATTGGACAGCCGTGGTTGCGTGTCTGTACGAACATGAAGAGTTTCTTTACAGCAGTGCTACAGGAGAACCTCTCTTTTAGCTCAGTCGTTCAGGTTAAGTGAACCAGAAGTGCTTCTTTTTTGGAGAGCATTGCTCTAAAGGACGCTTTACAGCATCTTTATTCAGCGTATGTGGTTTCTCTACATACCGTGTAGCATCATCATTATGATAAAGGTATATTTTGCTGTTCGTGCACTTATGAATATAATCGTCTTTGTCACATTTCAAATTCTCGCTGCATATTTAGCATATTAGCGTGGAAACATGTTAACTGTTTGATTGAGATTGAGGGATGTCACCTTGGAGCTTCTCTCCATCATTCCTGTGCTCTTGAAGTCAGCATGGTTCTGCATAGCATTATGCCAATGATGTGCAATTAGACCTGCATCATGGGGAACAAAGCTTGGGGTGAGGGGCTTTTCTCTCCTGCTCCTGCATCCACCACTCTGAACTCCTGAACCTGTGAGGAGAGAGGTCTACCACAGCCTCCGGGCCAGAGAGAGAGAGAGAGAGAGAGAGAGAGAGAGAGAGAGAGAGAGAGTCTTTAGGAAGTGTGTGGAAAATGATGCCTCGGGCAATGTTCCGTTCTCAGCGGTGGAGGTACTGGTGTAGTTTTCAGGGGTTAAGGAGATTATTCACAGCTCCCATGCTCTAAACTGGCCGAGATTGCTTGCCGTGATCATTTTTCCCAGCCACATCTTTAAATGCTCCTATAAGGGGCGAAATGGTGACTGTTTAATATAAGCAACAAATAATGACACCCCAACATAGCTGCCATATATTCATGCATGAAATGCACCAGCAAAACAAACAGTGCTATATTTTAAAAATGCGAACAAAAGTGCTCCATTTCTAATCAAGTATTCAACTCACAGTCTTAATAGAGAGATTAGATAACATTATTCATATATATATATGACTGACGTATGTAAATATTCTCTGTTCTGATTGGCTGCGTTGTGCTTCATCCTAACAGAGGTCCAAACTGAAACACCCCTTACAACTTCAAGGTAGAAATATGTTAATGCAGTTTAATGACATCACAAAAACAATTAATTTAATCCATGAAATTAAATGAGCTAGTTTCATATATATACTTACATCACATATGCCGTCACTCTATTTTATTAAAAAGTGATTTTCCATTGTATGCGATAAATTAAATATTGACTCTATACACGACATACTCAGCTAAGGTTATGGTGACACAGTCATTCATCACTATGACTATATATCACACTGTCGTTTCACCTACCGGTTTGCCAGATATATAAACATATTTAAGAGTCTGTGAAAGCATGAAATTAATATAGACAAATGAAGAGACCGAGCAAGCGAGAGGGAGAGGGATATTTAAGTGTGGTTTACCTCTTGCATTCCCGTCTTTTTAAACCAGGCATAATTCATCACAGTAAAGACATCCATAATGTGGCCCCATTCATTATTCATTGTAAATTTATATTTGGCATAATTACGGAGCAGTGTCTATCGGCGCGGCCAGCGTGGAGAAGCTCACATCGGGAAGATAAATGGTGAAGCAGGAGCTCTTAATGAGAGAAGGGGGTCATTTACGGGACACGGGCCGGCTATTAGCACGCCGGGGCCACAACTAGCTTGTGCTTGTCATTTGTCCCCAGGTAGCGGGCCAGTGAGCAAACACAGGATGACAAGACAAAAGAAATGAGAGAGAGAGAGAGAGAGAGAGAGAGTAAAGTATGCTTCAGTAAGAGCTGGAAAACTTTGAGATTTGAACTCAAGATGTCTTGCTTTTCTCATTTTTAGCCCATTGTGAAGATTTAATGTAACATCAGATGAATGCAGGTAGAGACTTTCGAATTTAATGTTGAAAACTAGCATTATTTATGGATACGGGACAAATGGCACAATCACTGATTTCAGCAACAGAGATACGTAGGATGGTTTGGTCTGTTAATGTGAAAATCTAATATTTCCTAGAAACAGAAATGGCCTGAGAAATTCCTTGTCACTTGAACCTGCAGAGGTCCGTTTGCAATACTATTTAGCAGGGACAGCTGGTGGTCTAGTGGTTAGGGTGTTGCTCCTGTGATCAGAAGGTTGTGGGTTTGAATCCCAGGACTGCTAGTGGCACCACTGAGGTACCCTGGAGCAAGGTCCCATCCCCACACACACACTGCTGCCCGCTGTGTTCCTGGCTGCCCACTGCTTCATTTGGGTTAAATGCAGAGGAAGAATTTCATGCTGTTCACACTGTGTGCTGTGGTGTGTTCATGTATGACAGAATGGACACTTTACATTATTACATAGTTTCGCAACTATAGAAGTTTGTAATCCAATTTTTCATGGGTTCTAATGTAAAGAAAAGAAAAAAAAAATGGTGCAAAGTTGACACGTTTTCCATAAAACAAGCCTCAACATAATACAATTCACATCTCTAATGAAAAAAATCTCTTTTTTTGAGAGTGCTGTATTGTAGACTTACTGCCCACAGTAATTTGTGTATATAGCATAGTATATTTAGTACTAAGCATTTTTCAAGTATTTGTAGTGAGTTTCATCTTAACTTTATACTAAATGTTATATTGTTTTTGTCTTTATGGCTCGGTGTTTCTGTGCATTCCTATCATAAGCAAGATCAATATTTTCTGAGTCTGATTCTGATGTTAATTGGGTCTTATAAGTCCTGAATTGTCAAGTTATTGAACACAACACTGTACACTACACACAATTCTGAAGGTTGCAGTCACAGTGACTTAAGAACTGTATCCCATGATAAATCCCACACACATATAGTACCCCCTTCAAACACACTCTTCTTGATCTTGAGACACAAGTGGCTGGCCAGTGCTCCTCTCCAGTGTGAGAGAAGATTAAGCTCCATGATCCTGCAGCCACACACTGAATCTCCATTACGAATGGACCTCAGTATGGGCGGGCTGTGTTGGGCCGTGTCCACTCAGAGCCTGGAGGGGAAGCCTTGCCTGGGGGAATACACACACCCCAGAGAAAAAGTGTGTGAGAGAGAGGCGTCCTTCCACAGTGGGGGAGGAACCCGCCAGGTTTGAGCACCACAGCCCTGCTAATCTAACTTTTCCTGACACATAATAGGAGAGGGCTCCCCGATGGCCCATTTATTTGTATTAAAAATGCCATTCAGGATCGCTGTCTTAATTGATTTCACTTCTCCGCTCGCCTCTCATCCCGTATATTTCCGCTTTAATAATCGAAACGATTATGTATTTATTATTAATACACTCACATTTGTCTTTTTTTTCATATGTTTTATTTTAACGCGATTTGACTCTGGTTTAGCGTTCCGCTCCTGACTGACAAGCAGCACTTCGTTGGTTGTTTCCTTGACTTTTATTCACATGGCATTCGTAATTATTTGCGTTGACTTGTTTGTTTTTTTCTTTTCTTCCTTCCTTCTCTCTGTCTCTTTCTTTCAGGTTGTCAGTTTGTAGAGAGGCTGAGTTTGTGATAAGACAGTAATGGGCTGTAAAAAAAAAAAAAAAATAGAGAAAGAAGAAGGAGAAAAAAACACGCCCAGTTATTAGTGGTTCCCATGGGATGTGTGTGTGTGTGTGTGTTTGGAGGAATGTGTGTGTATGAGAAGGAGAGAGAGAGAAAGAGATGCCCATATTTACATGTGTCATGCATCCTCTCAGCCCCCCACCAGCCCGCCTGGAGAATTGTCAGCCATATTGCCGCAGTGCTTGGTGTGAAAAGGTACAGCAACAAGTGCTGGTGACTGGCTGTCTCGGTTTCAATCAAGCTCAACTGCTCCGGGGAAAGACTGATGCTAATTGTGTGGCAATAGCAAATAAACTGCCTAAATGGCAAGTCAGCTTACTGCTGTAGGTACCGAACGCTGTCTACCCCAAGGTGTTGTTTTAGATCCTTGGACATTAGCGTGGGTGCTACATTATGGAGGTTTGGAAAAGCCTGCGCTGCCGCATAGCAAAACTGATGGATCGCTGCTAGCGCTCCGGTTCTGGTCCATTGCGAATGTACACTTTGTTTATGTTGGGTCAGGACTCGCACCACCCGGGGTCTTCTCATTTCTCTTATGACTGGAGAGGTCTGAGGGCTCGCAGAGGTGGGAGGGGGAGGGACGATGGGGGGGAAATTCATCATTTGATCCTTTTGTCTTTTTGAGTTTCCTCTCCCTGGACGCATGGAAGTATCACATTGCTAACTGTTCTCTCAGGCCTCTCCAAAGCACAGGAAAGAGTGGAGAGCGGGCGGATGGGTTTTCTGAAGAATTAAACAGTGCTTGAAACCTTCTGAAGGATGCAGACAGTAAATAAGCTCGCCGTGTATCTATTAAAACCCTGATTTACGGCTGCCCTGCGTCATCTAACGTGTTAGCCAGGTGCACGCATGACGGCGGGTGAAACTCGAGCCAGGTGTAAATCACGGCTCCTGACTCGGGGCAGATGCGAACGATTCAATTCCCAGGTCGCGAAGCTCCACAACGCTTTTGTCTACACCATCAATAGCCAGGGTGGGGTGGGGGGGTCATAGTTATATGTTTAAGAGTGTGGGACATTTCTCCTATCTCGCCATCCTCCTACTCCTCCTCCCATCCCTTCTCCCACCTCTCTTCTCTGTCTCTTTCTCCTCCCATCTCTCCTTTCTGGATTCCCACCGGTTGCTGGCATTTCCTCTTGCTGTCTGCCTGTGGAAGAGAGGCATAAATCCTGCCTTTCTGGCAGAAGCTGTCGCGCGGCCTGGCGGCGGTGGAGGCCATTGACAGTTGAGTGTTGTCAAGGGATATTAAAGTCCAGCAGCGGGCCCATTTGCGTTATTATTTCATGGACTCTCCCATAATCAGTTCCATGCCTCCCCCCTCCGCGCTTCCTGCCAACATGTGTCTGCTGTGTTTAATAGTCCAGTGACAACAAATTTATGTTGCTAAGCTCCAGAAAGTAAACCTCACCAAACTACCCCGCGCCAGCCTCCCCCTCCTAAGATGTCCACGGCCGGTGATATGGAATTTACTTGTTTTGAGCCTGGCTTAATTGTTTCCAGATTTCGGTCTTCCCCAGGAATATTCCTGAGCGAAGCCACATTTTCTCACGATGCCGGCAGCCAAGAATATCTGGAGTCCAACTGCGGTCGCTCGCTGCTGCTTTCCCTCTGCTTGTCAAACATCCTACACCAGACCGCAATGATTTGTCTTCATGTTAACCATGCCTAAGAGACGGCTGTGGTATTAGAACTTGTAGGAGAGAGTGGTATCCCATTAAGCCCCTGCCTTAGTGGCTTCATCGCTCTGTCATTTTTGACATATCATGGCTGTCACCAGAGAGTGTACAAATAATCAAATAAGAGTGTTTTCCTTTCCTCCCCCCCTCCCTTTACTCCCCAACACTTTTTCCTTTTATTTTCCAGACCCAATGGGTCAGTGGGAATCCAAGCATATCACTCTTGCAAATTAGGACTATGATTTGAGAATGCAGTGAGAAAATCCTTTTTTTCCCCCTTCCTCTCATTAATAAAATATCTACTTTTTGGCTGTAACCTCCTTATTAACAGCTGCAGAACAGTCCAATTTGATCTGCATTTCTCCGCAGCCGACTCCGCGCTAACTCCTCGCACCCTTAACAAATGCAGCAATATTAGAGCCTCTCATTGACCTTGCGGAATGTCCGTATGAATATGGATGTCCACTCATGTTTTACTATGCAGTTCCCAAGGAAGACGGTCCTTTGACCGCTCTCCAGCAGGACCTGCTCCCACTTCAGCTTCAGCTTCTGCTTCTGCCTGAGCAGCGCCTGCGTCTTCCGCCGCGTCTTGTTTCAGTGTAGTGAGATTCAGAGCTTGGCTATAAAAACAAATCCATATGAGCAGAGAAGAGGATCATTAATTCATAAAACGCACGCAGCCCTCATCCACCACAGTGCAGTGTGAATAAACATCACTTCTAATAAGAAGCCCATGCTCTGCATTCCATAAATGAGCTGGATGCTGCGTCCCCGGGTACGCCACTGCAAACCAACTCCGCTGGATTAAGACGTAATTAATCTATCATCTCCCCTTCAACTCACTCTGATAACGCATATGAGCACTGTCTCTCCGAGCTCCATCTTGTTTGGTAAATTAAACAGCCTATATATAGAGAAGAGTGCCTACCAGAGTGCTTATTAAAGATCCGGTAGTCTATAGCCCTGCCCTTGACTACCGCTTTAAGTTTATTCCATGATGTCAGGTGTGACTAAGTGATGTTCTATTATTCTTCACCATCAAATGTATAGTTCTGCCAAAAGTCACTTACATACTGTTAACCCCATAGGTTGTTTATCACCCCGTGTTTGGTGTACTTGAGTTTGTTGTGGAACTCCAGGGTAGCTCATATGCAACGGTTAGCGTTGTGAAAACTGTATCCCTAAATCATCTCACACATATCTTAAAACATTTTAGGCTGTTAAGCCATCTTAAATGGACTTTTTTATGATAGAACAAAATCTTGAATCATACTCTTTCATTTTTGAAGGTTGCAGCTGCAGAATTCTAAAATTTTTAACAGTGCAGCTGCATTTTTTCATAGCGGTGATATTCCATCATAGATCCATACAAATGGTCCAAAATGACTTGGGATCTCTTTACCTTCCATTGAAAGTTAAGAGTGTTTTTTCTCCTGAAAAGTTTCCTTTTTGAGAGATATGAGACATTTGTCAAACAGAGACAAATTCAGTTTTCAGTTTTGCTGTCCTTTATGTTTTATTCTAAACAGAATATTTACACATATTAAGAATATGGGCTGCTTTCATGACTACTATGAAAATCAGTAAATAAGCATAAGGTCAGTGCTGGAACATGAGATGACATTACTGTGGTAGTGAAGAAGAGCAGCAGCAGTACATGTAGTAGAAATAAATAATGAAGATGCAAACGTGCAATGAGTTTGTATCCATAGCAAAAATCTGTAAACTGTTTACACAAAACTGAGAACTGTCCATAAGGTGAAAGTGAAAATGAATGGTGGCATTGACAGTAATGCATATGAGAATTAGGCCCAAATCATAAGTAACTGGTAGTAAAATTTAAGTGACTTAAGTACTTTTTGGTTATAAATAAACATATTAATAACAATAATAATAATAATAATAATAATAATAATAATAATAATAATAAAATAAATTATAATAACCTTTTTTGCACAGAATATGTCATTTTTAGACACATATGAATGTACACGGTATTAATATAACCTGGAAATTTTTCTGTGTCTGAGTTTGTTGAAGGCAAAACACGACACCATTTTTCTTGCAGCGGAAGTCTGTAAAAATGACTGACATGCTGGATTTGGACGGAACTCAATCACACCCTGTGTAAAACTAACCCCGTCCAAATACCCCTTTAGTGACCATGAAGATTAGGGAATGACCTACAGTGTGTTCCGGGGCCTTAAAGCCTGTAGATGAAAAATTGATTTTTAACCTGACTGGATGCTGTGTACCACCATGTCAAAAACCGCGTAATGAAGTCTTTAAGAGATTACCTAAGACTGCACAGGTTGAGGCAAACATGTTATGTTTAGGCATGCCGTTTGCATGGATCTGATTTCAGGGGTATAAGCCTCCATTGGGTCCTAGCTGTAGCTCCAGCTCCAGCTAAAGGAGCAGAATTTCAGATACGAAACGTCTACACTGATATCCCACATTTGGGGTAAAGGCAACACTGGGTACATTTAAATGAACTATTGCTGGAGTTCCAGAGCTCACTTCATGATGTTGGCAAGGAGCAGGTAGTGTCCCACTGTCCTTGACTGTTAAAGAGCATTTGGGACTTGTTGGGCACCTGAGCTCTCTGATTGGTGGAAGCAGCCTCTGTCCATGTCCTGATTGGCCCCAGGTGGTCCGTGAGCCTCATTTGCGTGCGGACGTCTTCACATTGTCTGATCAGATAATAGTCTAGCTTGGAGGCACTCAGGGCTGCCAGTCTTGCAGATTGGAAGAGATTGAAGAGTGCTGAGGGTGGCTGCTCCGTGCTTGTTTTAGGTTGGCTGACTTGCGCCCCTCAGGGGTCTCCAGGTCTACAGCGTTGCTCCCTCCTGAGCACATCTCAAACTCCACCTTCAGCTACACACACACACACACACACACACACCCATCCCGCCGCTACCACCCGCATCACCAGCTAACGACCAACCCTCACCTCACTCCTGCCCCCTTCTCTCTTATTCTGCTCTTATTATAGAACCTAATACCAGTAGGCAGTGTATTAATATGTAAGAGATCAAGAGATTATTGATTAGAATCACTTGCCTAATATCCCCTTGTCTGTCATGTAGTTCAGTGAGGCCTCTTTCATGTGTTTTTTTTTTTCCCTTCTCTCCTCCCTCGTTTGGTGTCACTCTATTTAAATATTCATGACGGAGCTTGCTTTGTGCCCCTACAGCTGAATTTCTAATTAAACTGTCAAAAGAAATACAATATGGCCCTAAGGGTTATTATCATAAGGGTCAGCTTCCACTGATCGGCCCTGGTCATACCGAGGGGGTAATTACCTCTAAGCACGGAGTGTTTACCTTTTCCTATACCTGTGGCCTAGAGCAGGGGGCCCAAATGAGGCCCCGGCCGCTCCAATCTGCCTTTAAATCGCCCCACACGCCAGCCCAAATCTCCATGATGGATAGGAGAGCCTGACGAAGGCAGGGTCTATCACAACATAATCAGCAATTATGGCCGGGAAATGGAGAGAAGCGAGAATTTTATCTCATTAAAAAAGACCCGTGAAGAAGTTTTTTTTTTTTCTTCTTCTTCTTCTTCTTCTTCTTCTTCTCTTTCCTCTCTCTCTTTCTCTCTTTCTTCCATATGTTCACTCATTCATTTCCTGTCACTTGCTTTCTTTTGAATTCAAATGATTCTGCTTTAAAGGTGAGCTGGAGAATCTGGGAAATTTAATTCCACAGACGAAAGCTAGAGCCAATTAGCGCGGTTGGGCGGCTAAAATATGAATGACATTTGTGCTGGCTGGAGTCTTAATGGAGCGAAGGCATTAGTCTTATCCCGCCACTGTCAGTTTATTTCCCATCATTATTGTTGCCTTAGTACTTCTGTCAAATTATGGCTACTAATTTCTCTTCATTTTTTTTACGAGGCCCGTTAGCAAGTGTCTTTAATGGGCTTCAAAAACTGACCGGTTCCACCAGAGTTGGGGGAAAAAAGGAAGAAAAAAAAAAAGTGCGCCTCCCATTACGGCACGCCGTCAGAAGGAAACTGAAACGCCATCGTTCCTGGGCAATTTATCTCACACGCGTTACATTTATACTGTACCTCACACATTCGCATAAAGGCACTTCTTTAATTTGACTTTTTATGTGACTGCTTAATGTGATCTTTTAGGGCACTCTTAATGCCCTCCAAATTTGTAGAATATCACAATAAATCAGGGCCTTGCCCATCTAATGACAGTTTATTTCATCCATTATTTTTTATTCTCCTGCCAAGTTATGGCACCTAGTTAAATGTCTTTCCCCGGGACCTTTATGGGTTGCATTTTAAAAGTTAACACTTGGAAAAGTTGAAACTTCGAGAGGTTGAGTTCATTGTCGTCTCACTTCAAGAGGATTGGTTACGTTCGACTCAGTTCTTCCATTTTCCCGAAACGAAGCGCTGAAGGTCAGAATTACGCCGAATCGCTAAAATCATCCAACTAGGCGATGGAAAAAGTGCATATGGCGGTAACACGATCTCAATGGTGACTCAAGTCTCAACAGAAGGTAATGGCAGAGTGTATTCCCATTTAATATGTGTGGCCTGCAGTTATACGACACTGTACCTCCACACAGTGACCATATAAAATAGCACAGGTGGTGCTAATGGCCTTTAGACCACATGTGCCATACCTGTGTAAAGTCACATTGTTCTTTATGTTGCCGGAGGCAAGCGCCACAGTGTGAAGGTGAATTGATTGACATGGTCATTTTTCATTTTTGTTTTTCCCTTTTTTTTGGTGCATGTTATGACTTATTGAACTTATTTTATAGCTTAAGTGAAAGACTAACACTGGCAAGTCACCTTGTTAAAAAGCCTCATAAGCCAGAAGTTGGACGGCACCGGTTTACAACATGACATAACTCAAAGCAATGAAAGCGTATATACGTAAGACTCCAAAATGTCACATAACACTTAAGTTCTGGCTTGTAGCAAAGTACATAAAGTACATGACGCCTGTACAAATGTGCACCAACCTGAAGCCCGGGACCTATTTAGCATGCGGATCGTAAACCTGCCGCGTACACAGTGTGTGTGTGTGTGTGTGGCTGTTGGAGAAATGTAAAAAAAAAGTGCACTTTTGGAAGAAAAAGAGAAAAAAAACCCCAAAAAACAGGCCTACAGTATGTACTTGATGTCGTACTTGATAGAGATGATCAATCGCTATTATTAATTTTACTTTGCTGGAACTTTGATATCGTTTTGTCTCTGAGTCAGGAAAGGTGTCGTCCCCGTAAATAAATAAATATGCGAAACAATAAAAAGCACATTTGTGTCATTATACATTCCACCTCCATCATTGACAAAAGACAGAAAACTGCCTTTGATTGCTGATGTGCTTAACTCAACTAATGGCCCCCAAAACGCCCTATTTAGAAGTGCTTAATTTGGCATGAAGGAACGAAAGTGTGTGTGTGTGTGTGTGTTTTTCCTTCTTCTTTCAGTCTGACATGAATTAAAGGCAAACAATGGCAGGGAGTAGAAAGGCACCTTATCGCGCTGCACTACGCCGCTCTCCCACGTCTCATCATCTGATGATGAACGAGCTTCATATAATTTTCAAAGAACATTTATCACGACTCAAGCAGTGTGAGAAATCTTTAAATAGAGGTTGATCTGTTGGAGGGGTGGGGTGTAGTTGTGTGTGTGTGTGGAACAAAGGCTGCCTCAGAAGTAATGATTTCCTCTTCTTTTCAAAGCGCTTGTCGGCCTGCCCGTGTCTTTAGATGTTGGGTGGCGGTTTATTGGGGGCTGCGGTTATTGTGTCATTTCTTGAGGAGGGCAGTGACATTCATTGGCTCCCAGTGAGGTTATTTACAGGGGGCTTGGTGACAGTGAAACATGTCTTTGCCATAGCACCCCCGAACATGGGATACCATGTTTTTCTTTTTTTTGTGCTTTATTTTTTTTTTCCTTTTTCCTGGAGCTGCCTGACGGAATGAGAGATAAGTGGCATCCGAGACCACAGAAAACAGAGACAAATGACTCCGCAACCTGAACTCAATAAAAACTCATTTTTGACTGGAAAAAAACTTCAGTTCTAGGACATGTTTAGGACGTGTTTTATGCAAAGTGTCGATACTGAATGCACTATATTTGATACACTTGAATTGTTTAAGTGAATTGGACACTTTCTCTGAGTTGGATTTCAGTAAAAACATCACGATTCGCTATTAAATGTACAACTGATTGAATCATTCGTATCAATTTGACCCTTTATATGAGGGTTTGATCATATGAGACGCTTTTTCTTTCTTTTTCCATGCCTACTTTTTTATTTTTCAGTCTATAAACAGCATGGTATCGATGATTCCACTTGGAGCAGTGTTTTAAACACCTCATCTCAAACTGGCTCTAGCCCGTCTGGAAAAAAAACAAAACAATTTATTTCGCATTATAGAGCGCCGTGTCGTGGATCATTTTCTGACACCTTGAAGTAAGACTTCAAACGAGCCCAGAGGCTTTTTTTCCCCCTCTCTCTTTTCCTCTCGGTTTCCTACTTGTCAGCCCCGCGTTTCCTCTCTTGTTGGCGTGACTCGAGCTATCGGCCCATTATACGCTGCAGCGCTGGAAAAATAGGATTACAGCAGGAGATTTTGGGCTTTATCCCAATACCAATTTTATCTGGGTGACTGATAAACTGCCTTAACCCTGCAGAGTGCAGGGAGCTAATGGGAAAATAAAGTGCTCTTGAACACGAGAAGACACTCGGCCCTAGATCGAGAGGTCATCCGCTTGGTGTAATACGGGTGGGATTATTTTCGCAGACCGGACCACTAGGCTATTGAAACACGACCTGGTGTCAGAGATCACACTTGCTGTTGACTTGGACATGATCAGTGCTGCATCAGGAGGGGAGTTTGTAAATGCTGAGTAACCAAACAGCTAACTTTGCACCGAATGCTAAAAAGGATGAGAGAAATTATCACCTGGAGTGCCTCTTCCATAAATGTTCCGTTTTAAGGTGATTCACGCAGGCGTTCATTGGTCTGCGTGTACGTGCACATGCGTGTGCATGTACACACACGCGTACAGGAGGGAGCGGACTGGCTGCTCGGTCATGGGAATCTGGGCCAGTGGTTAATGGTGAAGCCACCAGTAGGCCTCAGCCTCTCTCAGCCGCCTATCCAGACATTAAAAAGAATTTCAGATATCCTCCACTTCTTTGAGGATGCACTTCCTTTGAGATGGGGTTTCTTTTGAGCATATCCAAAGTGTTTTTCTGCTACATGGACCACTCCACAATAATTTAAGCTACAGTACACAGATGCATAGAGGCCAGACACTGGCAATCAAAGGTACCCAAGCAATGTTTGTTGCAGCCAAGGCTTAATTGAAATGATGAAACGATATGGGATATGAGATAAGTTGGCATGGCTTCCATAAATGCTCACTCTCCCGTAAACATCTGAGTTAATATGTAGCTAAATATATTGTCGCAGGCTTGGCAAAACTTTCTATCTCTAATTCTGTGACCTTTGTGTGTATGTGTGTGCTTGCATGGTACGTGTGTGTGTGTGTGTGTGTGTGTGTGTGTATGTATGTATGTATGTATATATATATATATATATATATATAT
>JBBPCX010000114.1:44733752-44745062 GCA_037974365.1 Hydrocynus forskahlii | reverse complement strand
TTTGTGAGGTTATGCGCTCTCAAAATGTCTGTCACTTTGCCTATGAGTGAGCTCACATCTTCCGGCAAAGGGACAAATTTTTTCCATAAAAACATCCCAAAATCCTCTCCCACCCTCTCAATCCACGTCCAGCTCTTCATTAAAGATCAGACTTCTGGATGTGGTTTAGGACACACTATGACTTACCATGAGCTGTAAAAATGAACTGAACTTCAGCATTAAGCTGAATGCTGCAGCCCCTTCTTACACAACAGGGTCTATTTGCACAAACCGCCAGGAGCGCAAATCTAAAATCAATTTCTGTGATGTCACTAAGCTGAGATTGGTTCTGCTTTGTGAATATCAGTCCTGGTGTCATCTGTAACGACTACCTGAAGCGCTGAAATCTGGTTCATTTTTACAGCTCACAGTAAGTCATACTGCGTCCTAAGCCTTGCCTGATACACTTTAATAAAAGAGCTGAATATGGTTTGGGCAGGTCCTGAGAAGTTTTGGGAAACAGGAACAGTTTTGGTGACTACTTACTCCCAGTGTTAGCAACATTGTGTGTGTGTGTGTGTGTGTGTGTGTAAGGTGTGAGAACCTATACTGAACAGAGGAGGGGTACCCCAAGACCAGGGTTGGGAACCTCAGCTCCAGTGCGCTCATGCGCACACATGACCTTCTTCGAAAGTGCCACAGGCTTCTGCAGAGGGAAGCCGGACACTTTTCCTCAGCTCTGATTTCATGCCTCATGCCTCCCCTACTGCTTCTTCAGTCATGTAGTTCGGCTAAAAAAAGCCACCATCCTTCTGCAGCTGTCCTCAGACCCCATAGTCACCATGTGGGAAAAAGACGACCCTCTGTGCTGCTCTGTGCTCCTCTTACAATCACTGTTTTCAAAAATATGTGCTTTTAAATCGTATGCTGCTAAACTGCTATAGATGTGGCCAGGATGATAAAGTGTGCTGTTGACAGCTTAGTTAGTTGCATAGTCTTGATAAAATCAATATTCACAATACCAAACACTAAAAAAGTAGTGACCAAATCTCAAGCCAAAAAAAAGTTAATTAAAGTGTCAATTTTTATGGTCATACCTGAACACACCACAACACACAGTGTGAAGAGTATGAAATTCTTTCTCTGCATTTAACCCATTCACCAAGTGAAGCAGCAGGCACAAAGCAACACAGCGCCAGGGAAGCAGTGTGTGGGGTCGGTACCTTGCTCAAAGGTACCTCAGTGGTGCCACTAGCAGTAATGGGATTCGAACTCATGACCTTCTGATCGCAGGGGCAACTGCCTAACCACTAGGCCAGCAACTGCCCCAGTGAAGCAGTGTGCAGCCAGTGAGGCTCCCGGGGAGCAGTGTGTGGGGATGGTACTTTGCTCAAGGGTACCTCAGTAGTGGCACTGACAGTTCTGGGATTCGAACCAACAATCGCTGGAACTACTCCCTAACCACCAGACCTCAAGCTGCACCCCCCAAAAAATGAGTGTCTCTAACTGTATCTCAAGCTATGTTGTACCTATTATTTGGGGAAATTAATAATAATAGTAAGAAAAAAACATGTAAACTTACAGACATTAGCTAGAGCTGCTAAGATGCTAATCCGTTGCCATGGCAACAGCGGCTGTAAAGCAACCGCGCGCCTTTAAGAGAGCTCCGCGTGACGTCAGAGGGGGGAGAGTGTGCAAAGCAGTGTTTACAGATCTTCGGGCGCATCGGTATGCGTCATTATCGTGTTTATTCCCAGGGCGAGGGGCAAGAGCTGGCCGGAGGGGGTCTCCAGGGGGCTCTGCGGCTGGCGCGAAAAGGGGGTGCACGCGCCCTGCGAAACGTTAAAGGTGTTACGCAAGGCGTTTCCATGGTCACGGCGACCCTGCGTGTCGACAACGCAACGGGCTGGTCCAGCATGTTAATGTGGCACAGCGCTGTGGCCTAATTCCCAAATTGTGTCCTAACTGTCCAGTCCACCTTAAATCTTGCAGTGGTCCCAGTGGCACAGCCTGCACGCGCCACATTGCAAGGGAATGCACCGTTTTAAGGTGGACCGGACCTTTCAGAGTTTACCTTCGCCAGCACGTGACACTGCAGCCCCAGCTGTCAAAATAGAGCGTACACACGTCTCCCCGACCTCCTCGATCTCGTGCACCCTGTCCCCAGTCTTCTGTCCAGCTATCTACAAACCAACCCACTGCTGGGACATGAAAGGACTCTTGTGTGAGCTGTTCTCTCTCTCTCTCTCTCTCTCTCTCTCTCTCTCTCTCTCTCTCACCCTCCTTCTCTCTCTCTTTTTGTGTCTCTTTAACTCCCTCTCTCACCCTCCCATACATTTTCCTCCTCTTTCACCTGCCATGATAAGCAAATACATTAGGACGGCTGTATCTAATTAATTATGCAATTATGCTAATCATCATAATGGAGCAGAGTGGAGAGGAAGACTCAATGTTTTTTTCAAATCTCCGGAGCATCAAACGCATTTCATAACAGCTCATCCAAGGGATGGTACAATACTTTGTGATAAACAAAGTATTTTAAAGTAAAGGACGTATTTACATCACATAGTAAACAATTACGTGATGTGGTGTGGAGCGCGCTGAGCCATCTCTGTCGGATGCTGGGAGATGATAAATGCATGTCGAAGCCATGTAAAACTGTCTGAACGGGGTATTGTCGGGGATTTCAGCCTGTTCGGCTCCCTTTATAACCGCCTGGATCTCCCTTTGAGCTGTTCAGACCTATTTAATACCTTATTAGGTGAAATATATAGTGCGAGTATTTGCTGTGGAACCTGGTAGTCCTTTGTCTCCTGACAAATTTACCTATTCTCCAATTCTGCAGATGTGTTTCAGTGGTGAGCCTCTGTCAATCCCAGTTAAAGACAGCACACCCCCCCGCCCCCTCGGATCCCTCCCTCCCTCCTCCAGCTTCTCTAAAGCTTTTGATATAGAGCCTGACCATAAAGCTTTAAAGGAAAAGAAATATATTCCGTTATCCGTGGCCGCCCGCGAAAAGCCCATCTGAAAAATGGCGTATTGAAATGCCTAATTAACTGACAGTGTCCAGTCAATTCAGTTTGCTAAACCTGTGGCTCACCTCAGCCGAGAGCGGATCCCCGGGGTTAATTTGACATGCACACATTTTATAGCCCCTCAAGAATGATTTCGGCAGACACGGCTTTCCGCGGGCTGGAATTTACCTAACTCCGGTAAGTCCGTGTATCGCCTTTTATTAGGGAACGAAGGGGGGGAAAGCAATGAAATTTTTATTTCTCCAGAATTTTCAGACGGACAGTGTGAGGGTCCCGAGGGGCGGCGGAGGATAGGCCCAGCAGTAACCGACACAAGCAGACAGATTCAGAAAACGAGAAAAAAAGGAAAGAGAGAGAGGGTAAAAAAAAAGGCAGACGGGGACAAATCAATGCAGTAGAAAGCTATTATGCCTCTGAAGCTCCTCCACATCATCCGCCCGCCGCTGTTTTATCAGCCACATAAGACACCAGGCCGCTACAACTTCTTTTTTTTTTTTTTTTACTTTTAACGTCATCAGGGGATAAAAAAAAGAAGAAGAAGAAGAACATTTTAATTGTACTGTACTTTTTTTTACTCATTAACTTCCTTTTGACTGCTACACTATTTAGAGTGTCTTAAATGAGAGGGCCTTGCTTTTTTTTCCCTACTACGTCTCCAGTAGCCGTCCTTATCTTCCTGTTAATTGACATCGCTCATTGTATCGCATGAGCCGTGCATTTGAATATCAGTTAAAGCTGGCGGCGTGAATTATCATTTTAATAGTAACATTGGTATGGGCGGACCATCATATTAGTGTTAAGAGCAAGGTGCCGGTTTGCTTCATATTGCCTTCATCTTAAGCAAGTCAATAGCGTGACGCTTGCGTCGCCGGCTCATGATTATGGATCTAATGAAAACTATCTCAGTTGAATTTCCAAAGTAAATGCAATTTAAATATCCATTTATCTGTCTGTGAGAGTGCCTTTTGGCTATTAGTCCAAGCGAACAGGTCTGGCCTGGTAATTTCCTCCCTCTCCTTGACTCCAGACCAAGAGAGAGACCCCATTCCCGCTCCGCCACCACAGGCACTTAGCATTGGAAATGAATAATGCAGTAGCACCCTCTCCTAACTACGCCCAGCCACACACACACACACACACACACAGGCTTGCACATGGCCCCCCAGGGCTTGGAGCGGCTGGTTCAAGTGTGCACACTTGAGGGGGCAGTGGCAGTATCAGCTAACAATTATCTGGTGAATTTGTACACTTTATTACTGAATCTCCACTGGGCAAACAGTGTCACGGCGGAGAAAGCGGACCCCCTTCGCCCACTTATTTATCTAATAAGAGCAAATTAATTAGAGCCGAATGAGCTTAGCTGCGGTGCTCTCCGACTACTGTACGCCGCTGACAAAGGCCGTGCCATGACATCACATGCATGACATGGAATTGATTACCAAAAGGAGTCAAATGGCCAACGGAAGTTTTAGCGCTTCGAGAGCACAAGTCCATACACGACTTCCTCATTTCTTTACATTTGTGAAGACGTTACCTGGTATAAAACAATATATATGTTTTATACCAGGTAATGTATAAAATACCACCTCGAATGAAAAGTGAGCAGCAGTGAAGCACGAGGCAGGGTTTTTTATGACCCGCACCTGCCTGGCCCACGCCAAGAGCCAGCCACCCCTGCAAAAATCTTCACTAAACGATGACCCGAGTCTGACCCAGCCCATAATGTTTCCGTGAGGTATTTGTAACTAAGCCAGGACGCCTCTCTGTCACTTTTTTTTTTGACCCCTGCATTCTGTGAAATGTTCTAATAAGTGGACCCCCTGGATATAGGTCGACTTGAGCATTGCTAGACAGCAGCATGGTCAAAAATATACCTAAGTGCAAAGATTCAATAAGTATACTGAGAATAAAACTAGTTAAGAAATACAAGAAGAAAAAAACAATCTGACAGTTTAACAGAAAAACGTGTCTTTATATGACATGGAGTTGTTCAGTCTTCTAACAGTATTCAGCATGTTTTCTTATTTACCATAATCACAGTAACATTTTTTACACCCCACCCCCAGCCCCAGTACCCCCAAACACACACACACACACACACACACACACACACACACACGACCAAGCCACTCTTTTAGCAGCTTTTGAAGTCATGTAAAGTTGCGCCATTTGGCGTTCGCATTAAGATTGTTTTCCTGCTTCTGCAGGGCGTCCAGAGGGAGATGTAAGTGCACGTCGCTGTTGGGTCAGGAGTTAACAGCCAACGGGACCTTTACTCACAGGATGACACAACTCTTCTTCAACAGAGGTGCAGAGAAGGGAGGGGGGGTCTTTTAAGACTACTGCTGGGCCATGTTTTATCATATGAGAGAAGTCTGGTATTCCCATCATTATACAGAAACACACACACAAAACTGGAGTCATCCATTATATGTACATAAATGAATTTTATATATGTGTGTATACATCTATAGACTGTACTACTCTCTTCAGCAAAAGTTTGAGTTCATTGAAGATACAGATACAGATTTTGTTCTGTTAACTTTTTTGTCATCCCAGTTACTAGCTTCACCTTTTCTTCTACAGCATTCAAATAGTGAAAAACCTGAAGACGAAGATGTATATGCCAAGTTTTGTCCTGATTATAATGACATTTAATCAATAACAATATACAACAATATATAATTAATATGTCTATGATATTATGTCAATATCTAGTCATAATAAGCCTAAATCTAAGAGTGGCTTTAACCTTAACCTCAGGAACCAATAAAAGCTGTTATAAAGTAGACGCTGCTTTTGCAAAAACAAACAAAAACATTTTACAAGTTAGGGTCATTTTGTTTGATGTGGTTTTGTAGATTAGTTTTGTAGATTGTTGTGCAAAGTCAGGACATTTTTTTGACTTGAAACTGTGCAAAAACAAAGACATGAATACTGAGAGACACAAGTTGCTTCCACTCCTTCTCTGGAGCAGTATTAAATCAAAGTGCAGCCACCGGGCTGATGTGATTTCAACATCCCTGAGCGCTTGTCACTGATGAGTTGGGGCAGGCGGCCCAATGTCCTTGCTCGATTCCCCAGTGTGCAATCACTTCCTTATCTGTCTACGGGGCAAGGCGGCCTCCATAAGCAGCCGCATGTGCATCCCTAATGTAGCTCCTCACCGCTACAACACACTCACACCTTACTCTCACACTTTATTCACTGTTGCTCTTTTCTGTTCGATTTCTTGTGCAGAAACAAAAACTTTGGCATCAAAATCTTTATTCAAATCTTTAATCTCACAGCTTTTTTTTTGCACTGAGTGTGATTAATTTGGGAGTTTATTTGGAAATCAGGGCATTTCTTTGCACTGATATCTTTTTGGATGGCTAAAATGCAGCATTAATTTATTGACCACCCCACCCTGCAGACAAAACAAGAAAACAAAATAAAAAATCAAAATAAAAAATCTAGACAAACTGAAACACTACCAAGCCAGGAAGACAAAACGAAATTTTCCCTTCCATTGACCAAGTGGTTTGTTTCTTGTGTTTAACTTTTGAGCTCATATTAACTTTTGAGCTCATATTACAAGATTGATGGATGTTATTCCTCTTGGTGATCGCAAACCTAATGAACTAAAGCATTTTAAGAGAAAATAAAAGCAGATAAATGAAGACATATATGTATAAGTGTTACAAGTATGCAAGTATAAGTGTTAAATCAGCTCAAAAAGATCCATGCAACTGTTGCCTCTTTTAAAAGTAACTTAAACACTTAATTTTTTACTGTGCACTGGCTCCTGGCCACATGCATTTGCATTCTTTTTTTTTTCCCTCAGCCTCTTGGTCTTCTCTACCCTGCCAGCCTATTTTCTGTTGTGTGTGCATGTTTTTGATATTCCTTGGTTAACCACTTAGCCTCAGTGTTGGCTGTAAGAGCGAGTTACTGTGTACCTTGTAGCTCAGCGTGGCTCCCCAACAGCTGGGTAGCTCAGTAGGAAACACTTAACTAAATCATGTGGATCTAACGCAAACCCATACATTGCGTTGCTCTTTCTACTTTCACAACTTGAAGAGAACTACATTAAACTGAATGTTGGAGTAACACATCAAAACTGCTAGGCCAGCTAAACAGAATGTACTTCAGAGTGGTTTATTTGGGTTTGTTGAGTACTTGTTACTCAGTCAGTGTCTTAGAAGCTGTTTAATACTGAGTGGCGTCAATTGACACATTTATGACACAGTTTAACATTTGTCTTGAACTTAATTTACTGTTAATTGTGAATGTGCATACACTAAGATGTACTTTATGAATTGATTACATTCATTATTTCTCATTGGGCGCCCACAAGACGGGCCCTCAGACATTTCTTTGACCTTGGAATCTCTGGATAAAGTGGTCCGACAGTCATCGGTGTGCCACCACAAACAAGTTTTCTCCAAGTTTCCGAACCTTCCAGAGCGAAGAACTGAGCGACTTTAGACGAATCCTCCCGCTCTGAGGTGTCACATATGCAAATGCTTTGTCTTTGTAACCAAAATGTGGGACAATAAAATGTCACTGTCTTGTCTGAGCATAAATTATTCAGCTCCTCTTTGACATGCAACTTTCATTTTTCTCCTTCTATCGCGCCGAAGCGCTCAGCCACTTTGTTGTTTTCCTCTGCACACTCCTCATTCACGGGAAACTTTTCAGCCAAACTTTAAATTAATTATGAATACAAAAGTATATTTAGACGCTCGCCGAGAAGCCTCTGAATCTTAACTACGTCCTTGGTGTGCCGCCTCGTCACGCCACCCTAAATGAAATAGAAATCTAAAGAGCAAGGAGACGTCCTCTTTGTCTTTTAACCTTTTCGCTGTGATGAGCGGCTCGGAGAACAAAGGTTATCATCAATGTGCTCCGTTTTCGGAGGGGATACTTCACTGATGTATTTTTCCTCTTGATGAACCACTGAGAACAGGGAGTTTATTTTTTTTTTCCCCTTGTATGTCTATCACACGCGCCTGTCTGTATGTACATTATTATTTTTTTTTTTTCTTCTCCTCCTCAGACGGATGATGGCGCGTTCGGGCGTCAGAGTGGGGCCTGAAGGGACCGAGAGGTGTGATGCATTTTTAATTTGCTGAGTTTTTTCCTCTCCCGTCTCAGCCATAAAAAAACTTCGTCTTTTTTTTTTCTATTTCGATGGGAAATCCCACGCCGTCGCGAGAAAACAATCAAAGTGACAAACGCGTCTCCTGAATACTTCAGGATCCGAAAGCAGAGGAATGAAACGGAATCCCTTTGATGGAGGTACATGATGGGTATTCCCATGGACCGCCACTGGATTTACAGCGGCTACCTGTGGAGGGAAAGACCTCAGCGGATGGCTTTAGCCTTCAGCCAAGGATGGACATGTGGACCTCTCCCTCCAGCCTCTAAACCTCGGAAAAATCCAGAGCGGATGCTTCGCCATCTTGTTCCCAGACATTCTTGTCTGCTCCAGTCCGATGGCCTCGTATATTCTTATTCTGTATGCTTTCCACATCTGTGTGCTTCTACCACTCACCACCAAGACGCCACCCCCCCCCCACACCGCCTCAACCCCAACATCTCCAAGAGCAACCTGCCTTTGCAGCTCCAATATGACTTCAAATAATTAGCCTACAGAAATGTGGACGCTCTTCAGCGAGGACTGACTTGAAAGTGGCGTGCATGAATCATGTATAGCTTCATTTAAAACTTGCTTTGTAGACAAACACACTTGCAGAGTCAGCTTGTGAAGCAGATGCAAATCCTCGTCTCCAGCCCCTGAGCTCAGTTTTAATGTGTTCAAATGAAGAAGGACAGGCCCCTCTTAAACAGGCCCCTTTAAACGTCACCCTGGGTAGGATTGTTAAGGGCGAGTTTTTTTTATTTATTTATTTTTTACTTTTTTTCTTTTTTTTGTTTGGCTGCCTCTTTTTTTTTTTTTTTAAACTCCCACAGCCCTTCTTTTGTCATCCTGAAAAATAAATGAAACGTAGAATGATGGAGAATGTTTAAAGATTGAGGGCACTCAAGCAACGATTAAATTTGACTCAGGGGGAAATTACCCAGTAAAATGGGACACGGCCATGACGTGTGGTCAAATGGCTTTTCCTTGTTCCAGCTTTGTGTACTTCTACATCAGAACACAAACACTCTTATTTTCCCAAAGACCATCCGTCTCTCTCTCTCTCTCTCTCTCTCTCTCTCTCACACTCACTCGTTCTGTCACACATGCTCTCTGTCTGACACACACACACACACACACACACACACACACACTTGCATGCATGCACGCGCACGCGCACTCTGTGAGGCCCACCTGCTGGTAAACACAGATTTAGTGATGTATAATAAGTATAATCGATGAATGATGGCTGAATGGTCAGGGTTGTGGATTTTCAGAGGTGTGCAGTGTGCAGATGGCAGCTGAGGGAATAAGGGAGTTTAGAGGAGGAGAGGATCACTGCACGCTGCACGGTCTGCTTTTGTGCTTATAGCAACCAGCACAGGCCTAGAGCACATCCACAGGTAAACGCTTCTGTTGCATCACATTAAATCAGCCACGATTTTGCAGCGCAGCACCTTTTTTTTCGCCAGTTTCAAGACCTTCGGCCATTTCCTAGCTTTTGTTTGACCTTTTTCTTACTGAAATTGTCACTTATTTGCTACTGACCAATGTCTCATTAACTTATTGGACAGCTGCATCTTAAAGGGCCCTACATTCCTCGTTTTCCACTAGTTTGTGTGTGGTTGTTTGTGTTTTTGACCATTCTTTAACCTCTCTTTTTCCATTACAATTAAACAGGCTGTTTTTGTTACTGTGCCTTTAAGATTATGAAAATGACCTCTGCTTGGATTGGCTGCCCTATAACAAGAAGCAGTCAGGGCTGAAACACTGTAACTTAAGATGAAAAGTTTTTTTTTATTATATTGTATGAACACAAAACTGTTTTAAAGCAAAATTTTGACAGTTTTGATGTATGGACTGCATATAGTTAGTTAGAGTACATTATGAAACATTGTTTACATACTAGATTTGACTTTAATAAAAAAACAATCACCTTTCAGTAGTATGGACCCTTTAAAAGTAAAAGGAATCACACATAAATTGACACGGTTACTTATTTAATGTACTAATATCCTGGTGAGATTAGATTAATGCAATTTTTTCAACCACAGTTACTATTTGGTACTGACCGCTTTTGCCTAATAAGACTCTAGCTTATTATAGAAAAAATAAGTGACCATTGCAATAATGTTCAGTTTCTCAGGTTGTATCTTTTATAGCTGCAAGGACTGAACTGAACAGCTTTGCCTTAGTTTTTAAGAACTGCTGACAATATTTCTCCTGATTTCCAAATATATTCTTTAAAGCATAACAAAACATCAAAATAAGAGAAATGATGTAGTGTTTACAGAACTTGAATAATTCAAAGAAAACAAATTTCTCGTTCACTCTTAAACAAACTGGCAATAGTTACCTTTGAAAAAGGTAACCTAGTAATGTTCTACCATCCAACTTGTCTCATTGCGAGAGGAGAGTGTTGATTACAGCAGAGTTTTGATACTTTTCCTCATTAAATAAGATGTGATTCAGGTGATCACTAATCAGTCCCTCATAAAGCAGAATGAGGTGCTCGTGTAGGAATTTAACAGACACTGGCATGGAATGGTCGTCATACTCATAGAGATCTTTTTTTTCCTGAGCTGTATATATATATACTGCTCAAAAAAGGGAACACTTAAACAACAGTATGACTGTTTAAGTGTTCCCTTTAATTTTTTGAGCAGTGTATATATGTATCTATATACAGCAACCCTGCCACTTTAACCCAGATTAGCAGTCGCGGTTTCAGTCCATCGCAGGCCTTGTCCTTGTGCTGGGTGTTTATGTTTGGTTGTGATGGCCCGGATGTCACAGGTTTTTTTTTCGTGGCAATATATAATTTTTCATTTTAGCATTTTAGTGCTGAATTATTAAGAAAAATATAATTTACTAATTTTGTAACATAAATATTAACATAAATACAGCTACATCTTTATATAAAAAATAAGTATAAATGTTTTGGTACTGTCCAGAAAACACAAAGTAAGCGCGTCTCAGGATGGTGAAATACTGCTGTACTCAGAGGCGGAATGTTTGAAAGTAGCCAATCTGAGAACGTTCTTTATTTCTCCTTGCTGTTGATTGGCTGCTGCCCTTTGACACAGCTGCAGTCCAGAATTTCTAGGCATGTTTTTACCACATCTCCACATCTTGGAACGCTTATCGCAGGCATTTACTGTACATACACTA
>JBBPCX010000114.1:44694823-44705182 GCA_037974365.1 Hydrocynus forskahlii | reverse complement strand
CTCTCTCTCTCTCTCTCTCTCTCTCTCTCTCTCTCTCTCTCTCTCTCTTTCTCTCTCACTTTCTCTGTCTCACTCTCTGTCTCTGTTTCTCTGTCTCTCTCTCTTTCTCTCTCTCTTTCTCTCTCTCTCTCTCTCTGCCTCTCTCTCGCTCTCTCTGTCTCTCTCTTTCTGTCTCTCTCCCCCCACCTTTCTCCCTCTCTCTCCCCCTCTCTTCCTCTCTCTCCCCAGCTCAAAACAACACACATCACTTGGGGAAGCCGTGGCCCTGTTCATAGCGAAACCACAGTACCTTTCATTAAATCTCACTTTTTACACCCTTTTCCCCTCCATTCATCCTCAAACAACCACATATTATTGCAGAGTGTATTCCGATACCTCAAATATATAATTTCTGCACTTCTCCTAGAGACTGTGCAACACTCCCATTAGTGACTGTTTACTTTCCATTAAGCTCCCGTCTCGAAAGCGTGTCTGAAAGTCTACGAAACTTTTTTTAATCCTAGTTCCTGTTGCTTGTAGTTTGCGACACAATGCCGGATTCAATTGTTTCCAGATGCCGTGCGCTTTGTGAGCCGTGTTTTTGTGTTTTCTTTCCAGCCGGCTCAACTCCCGAGGAGAGAAGGCGTCTTTCCACAACGGTGCGTTCGCTCCAACCTGTGGACCTGAATTCCCAAGCCCTGCTGCCTCTCTGTGCCGGGATGTAAAAATAGGAGGCCTGTCATTTCACATTCATTAAGTGTGAAACTCAGAAATTAATAATGTAAAAATATGCTTTTTAATTAGTCTTACATCCAGCCCAGTGTGCTAAAATGGGATCAGTCTCTCCCTATAGACTATTTCTTAATAAAGTATTAGTCTTTGATGCACTGACTTTGACAGGTATGATAAACTGGGAGGACTTTTCGCAGCCACCCAAACAGTCCTGCTGCATTTACTCATAATTAACGCTGGAAGTCTAATATTGCCTGAATAAAAATGGTTACAGACAAATATGCGTGAATAAACAAGGTATACACCCACACCCATACGCGCATATACATACAGTACGCATATATATATATATATATATATATATATATATATATATATAATATAAAGTGTGTGTGTGTGTATGTATGTGACAGAGAGAGATGAGATTTATAGTCTGTGTCAATTCCATTTCATTAAGCTATGCATGCAGGCCTATTATTTACATAAGGATCTAATGAAAAAGAGGATTAAAACTGGCAACCCAGCTGGTCTTCAGTAATATGTAACACAGACTTTAACTATTTAGATTAATATGGTGATGCTGGCTTAGATTTTGTGAAATAAAAGAAAATATATCATTAAAAATATAACAGGCTGATAGCTGCTGTGTATTGTGTTTTCATGTGTTTTCATTTCATTTCATGAATTTTAAAGCTTCCTGAAACTACATGAGATTTAAAAAAATAATAATTTTCAATACCTCCACATTCAGATGTATATATTGATATGCAAAGTGATATATACACATATATGTGTGTGTGTGTGTGTGTGTGTGTCTGTGTGTGTGTGTAAAAGCTGTGGAAATGGAATGCAGTCTTGGTGTGTGTTGAAGGGACATGCTGAGTTCAAGACCCCCTGGAGTAGCAACTTCAACCTCTCTACAACGCATCAGTTCACCAAACACACACACACACACACACACACAAAACAAAAACAAACAAAAAACAAGAAAGCCTCAAGTCCATCAAAACACCTCAAAACAACCCTCTTTCCAAAAATGGCCCAAAACTATCTTGTGAACATATATGCAACTTTAACATAGGAAAGAAAAAAAAAGAAGAGAGGAAAGAAAACAAAGTGATTGGCTGAGGAGGAGGAAAAAAAAGACAAAGAACAAAGGACTGGCACTTCAGTCACAGCTACAGTGCGCCTGCATCGAGCATCGAGCGCATACGAAACCATGCGCGTGAATTAATGAACCCGGCCAATGCCTAAACCAACACTAACAAACATCCTCCTTGACAATAAGTGATTGTGAAGACGGCTGTGAAGCCTCTGCTTTTTCCTAGAGTTTTTTTTTTGCCCTTGTTCCCCTCCCCCCCATACTCGCCCCCCCATGCCCCGCCCCCCCCATGCATAAAGCAAGGTGTGGGTCGTTAGGGCCAAATCACGCGGCACCTCCTAATTTGAAATAATTAAATCTTTCCTCCTGTCCTCAGAATCCCCTTGAAATATTCATGCGCAGGTTAGAGTTGGCGGGGTGAATTGGAGGCTATCACACGCGCGCTGACACTTTTTGCCTCTACAGCCTGCAGATGCGGCGTGCGCTCACGAGCAGATTAAAACTGACACTAATTATAATCTGACTAGTGTTATATAACTTAGATGCTCAGGTGAATCCCCCGGCCTGTTCGCCCGCGTTGACAGATCCTGTCACTTTTGTTTAGGGGGCCGAATTGCGGGGGAGAAAAGAGGCTCTCTCGTCTGCTCTGCTGTTCAGGCCGCCTGCCAAATTGGCTCCGGATTCAGACGTGGCTACATCCCCCTCTTTTTTTTTTTTTTTTTATTTAATTGAAGTGCTAATGAATGGCGGGCTCCGGGAGTGAGTGGCACTCTCTCACGCAGAAAAAAATAAATAAATTAAATAAATAAATAAATAAAAGGTTAGAGCTTTTTGAGCGTGGTACAGAAGGCCAGCCTGGGCCTGGAGAGATAGCAGGTTAACCGCACGCAAGCTTTCTTTCTTAAGCACATACTCTGTGAAAATAAACAGCACACACCTCAGCACCCCCCCCCCCACACACACACACACACACACACCCACCTACCCCTCTATCCTCTTCCAGCTCAGTCCCTAGCACAGATTTGCATCTATTTTATTTTTTCCTCCTCCTGCCATTGACCCACTGGGAGCAGTCTGACAAACAGCACTAATGTCCAAAATCTGGAGCTGAATCTGCTGCCCATTAAGGCCTGAAAGTACAAGATATTAACCTGGTCAATCTGCCTGCATCACCACGCACACACTCAGGGGACTGCATTCGCACAGAGTGTGCGTGCGTGTGTGTGTGTGTGTGTGTGTGTGTGTGTGTGTGTGTGTGTGTTTATGGGTGTATGAGAGTGAGAAAGTGAGAGGGAGCAAAATATAAAACCTCATATTAAAGACAATAAAAACTTTTTAATTTCTGGTTCAAAATATGACTCTAAAACCTGACTTAATTGATCTGCATTCATTTTGGAATAATGTAGGAATAATGTATACTGTGATATGGCTAATATGAGAGAAAAAAAAAGCTTCATCCTTTCCTTTCAAACACACATGGAATCCTCAGACTCCTCGCAGAAGGCCTGGATAATTAATCGTCAGCATCCCGTGCTCATCTTTGAGCCTAGGTTTAACCTGGTTTAACCTGGTTTAACCCACATTATCCCAGGTCACAGCCCATTTATGACACCATGTGGCTGAGATATTCATGTCTGTTAATGGGGTCATAATTAATATCCCATTTTACATCCGTTGGATGAAAAATGACAATCCGAAGTCCAATTTAAGCACTATTAGTCGTGGAAAGCACATGAAGGCTAATGCAGAATATGGAGTAGGAAACGGAGCACAGTCTCCATGTTATTGTTATTGTGCCTTAAACTCATTTAACTTTTTCTCTGCTATAGCCAAAGTCTTCAGTTTAAAGGTAAAGTTCTCCTAATTAACAAGGCAGCAATTACAGGGAAATTGAAGGCATAAAACAAACACCTCCCTTGATATCAGAGACTTTAATTGCAGCGCAATTACTGTGTGTCAAACACACAATGTGCAGTCCTCACACTGGGGCACACAGAGGCGACTAAATTAATGATTACACTAATGCTCTTAATGCTGACAGTGTAGCAGCTCAAGTTACACCATTTCCTTTAAGTTAGTTTAGGGAAAGGAAAAGAGAAAGTTTGATAAGGTGTACATGTAAGTTGCCCTAACAGAGTTGCCACGGTTGGTATACAATTTCTGTTGTGTCTAACATGCCAAATAGCACTTTACCGCTCTATATACTTTTATTTTTTGTCATCTAAAAAGTTTCAAAATGTTTCAAAATTAAAGTTTTAATTGCTTTATAACTCTGTGACATTGCAGGAATTCCATTCATACACAGGATTAAAATCTTACTTTTTGCATCTCAGTTTTTTATGAAAATGTTTAACTTGTTTCTTTCCATGTTATTATTATTGTTCTGGGGACAATAAAACATGTAAGACCCTCCAGCATTACAGAACAGGCTGTCTTTAGGATCATTAAACAACTTTATAGATAAAACAAAGCATGCTGTTATGGACATTTATTTAATTACCTGAAAAGAAATGATGGTGTCCCTCAAGGTTATGTATTAGGACCAATTTTGTACTGATATTTGTCTGCTAATGTGTAAGTTGTAAAGTGTATTAGGTTCACCATATTTGATCTAGTTGACAAGCCAGGACTAATTCTGCTTCAAGGTAATTTTCAATGTCAACACTTTGATAAAAACGAACAAAATGCACACTTTTAGGTGCCTGTAATGCATTATTAATAGAGGGTTCTGGGAAAGTAATACAAGTGTCATTGACTGAAATGTACAGTACCCAGAATCATCTGTGGCTGATTCCCATGTAGGCTCTTACAACTCTCCCAAGGTTTGACTGGAAACGTTAGAGCAGTGCTTTGGGAATGAAAGTCAGGTTAAAGCCTAACGGACATTTGAGACTCTGCAGGTTTCAGAAAGCTGATGAGATAGAACAGCAATGTCAGTTCCTCTACACCAGGGACGTTATTTATTCATGCTCATACACTGTACTGCTATATGGTTAAAGTAAAGCAGCTCTTTGGTGTAGCATCAGCAAATCTCTGTTTAAAGTATCTGTGCATTCTCAGTTTATGCAGTCATCCAATGCAGAAGCACTTTTTCAGAAGATCACTTGGGTTTTGGGAGCCTGTCTTTGACTGTTGGCTTCTTTTGTGCATAAGAGAGAATTCTAAGAAGAGAGTGAATCTGCTAAATAACCATAGTGAGACAAGAGTAGCAAAATACATCAAATGACCTGTCCATATTCCTCCCAGAACTCTTGTAGCAACTGTCGCCAGGTTGGAGACCCTTTACAGAATGCAGGCAAAAATCTTATCCAACTTAATGACTTTAGGTTCAATACATAAAACTGAGGTTTTGTAGCTGATTTTTCTGTAGCAAGCGGAACTCTTTGACACATTTGATACAATGTAAAATGTTGAGTCCATTTATCCATTGGTAATGTTAACCGTATTACATACATAAACTATACTCTTCAAACATAATGCAAAATTAATATATCAAATGAAAAAATACACTCAATTTCTATATCTTGGAGTGCATTGCAATTTCTCATTAGTGTGAATGGAAATTTGTCTTCTGTAAACTTTGTCCAGTTACGATAAAAGGACACATTTGTGGGTGGAGCATGGACTGGTCAATCAAACTTTTAAATAGTAAGTGCCTCTAATAACTGTAAATAGACTTAAACAGTGCATACAACAACATAACTACTGGTGGTGTGTTCGCAGTTAAAGGTGGATCACGGTTGTAAAGCTTATGTAATAATATATTTTTTCATTATAATTCTGGAACTATGTGAGTAAAAACTGAAAGTAATACATATGTGCAATTACATGATCTGTTCTTCTGTAATCTTTCGATAACTTGCTGAGATGGAGTTTCACACATTTATATACGTGTGTGTGTGTGTGTGTGTGTTTTTGTCTATGATCTATGCATTTAAATGTATTCAGAAATTAGTTTATAGGGAGAATTTGACCCAGCATTACTTTTGGGTGTACCTAATTGATCTTTTAATGAAGTCTTATTGTCTGAAAGGGCTTCTTTATTAAAGCTGCTCTATAGGTCAGCTCCGAGTCTCTTTGGTCACCTGCTGTGTGTGCTCTGCCCTGAGTGATCAGATGTTGAATCCTCTCCATCCTTTCTTGCTCTATCATGGAGTTAAGCCTGCCCTACAATGGCAGGGTGATAGGTCAAGTCAGTGGCCATGTCCATGCTTGATCACTGCACAGAGCTGAGTGTGTGTGAGTGTGTGTGTGAGTAAGGAGGAGGATTTCAGCTGTTTGTGCTGCGCACTCTCCCAAACGCTCGTGGGACTACGTGGTGAGCGCATGCAATCAGCCCACTCGAGACCAGCACAGCTGTCAGATAAAAATCAATTGAATTTTAAAGCGCTTTAAAGTAAATATTTAATTCTTGCCTTGGGAACCAATTAAGTGAAGTATGTGAACTTGGAGGCTCTGGTTGAACTGGAGATACACTGGAACCAGCTGGCGAGCCACAGGGATCAAATGAGGAGGGGGCTTACCGAAAAAAAGATGCAAATCTTTGGTGCGAAGCCTCGGTCTCAATTACGTATTGATGTTTTAAAGATGTGCTAAAGTTGGAGTGGCAGCGAGAGGTTGGAGCGCATCCAGGAAGGTGTGTTGCACAGCAAGCTGCCTGCTAGCTTGTTTACCCTGTATGTTTGTTGCTATTTGCTTTGTTGCTGATGTAATTCCCCGAAGTCAGAACAGGCAAGCCTGAGCATGCTCAGTGCACGGGGCCTAAACATGTGTGTGTATGTGTTTGTGTATATGAGCGTGTAAATGTACCTAATTCGGAACATTTAAGGCAGCCTCTGCATTCTCGTCCTTGATGTTTTTTTAAGCTGAAAAGTGAATTAAACTTAATATTAAAGCTGCACAACATTATTAAGCTTTTCTGCAGTGGGTTTTATCAACTTGGCGGCTGTGGTCCCTTGGGGGCCTGCAAGAGGGCACTAAAGGAATCATGGAAAAAATCAGTAGTTGTGTCTGTATTTAGACGTTTTTAATTTAATTCGTTTATTGGATCTGCTTTGGCCATGTCTTAAAAAAGTGGTACAGTTAATGTAAACATTATTCAAATGTATTATACCCTCCACCCCGGCCTGCTAGCACCAATTTTAATGTTTATCTTTCATAGAAAGGTGCATAGCTATTCACATAGCTAGGAAAATGGAGGAAGTTTGGGTGGGTGGGTTTCTGGCTGGAGGACAAGTGGAATCGCAGTGATACTATTGAGAAATGGGGCCCTGCTGCTGTAGTGAGTGGAAGTTTGAGTTTACTTTTACGGCATTTAGCATAGATTTATCCAAAGCGACTTCCATAACTACAGGGGACAGTCTCCCTGGAGCAACTTGGGGTTAAGGGTCTTGCTCAGGAACCCAGCCGTGGTGTGCTGAAGGTAGGATTCGAACCCATGACCTCTTGGTCCCGAGGCAAGTATCCTACCCACTGAGATACCACCACCCCGAATCATTGCTCGGTTATATCGTCCTATTAGCTAACAACTGAAGACAGCTGAAAAATATTTTGTGCAGTGGGATACATTTTTTGAAAGCATATGTCATTATCATATACACTATTTGGACACAAAGCATGGGACACACCTCTTAATTATTGAATTCAGCTGGCCCCAATACATTCTGGACAACGCCATGTTTTCAACTTTGTGGACGCAGTTTGCGGGAGAACCTTTTCTGTTCCAGCATGACTGTGTCCCAGTGCACAAAGCAGGCTCCATAAAAACATGGCTGGATATATTCGGTGTGGAAGAACTTGACTGGCCCCACAGAGCCCTGAACACAACCTCATCCGGCACCTTCGGGATGAACTGGAACGGAGATTGAGAGCCAGGCCTTCTCGTCCAACATCAGTGGACGAGATGAATGGACACAAATTCCCACAGAAACTCCAAAATCTTGTGGGAGCTGGTATAACTGCAAAGGGGGGACCAATTCCATATTAAAGTCTATGTATTTGAATGCAATGTCATTAAAGTCCTTGTTGGTGTAATGGTCAGGCGTCCCGATTCTTTTGTCCATACAGTGTATGTACTCACACTGAAAATAAGGAAAATTTAAACTTTGATTGATGCATGCATACATGCATACGGAAGGTGAGAATGATCATAAAATTATGTCGTAAATAGTCTGTAGATTGTCTTTTTGATATTATTTTTGAATTTTCGTCCTCAAAACACAGCAAAACATAAAGAAATCAAACACAGTTTGAGGTCACCTTAAATGTTATACCACACATACTGTCAACTCCCTCGGGGTAGCTGGGGACAAACCCACTGAAGCTTCATTTGCATTCAACTCACATTCAACTAAATATGTATTAGAACCACCTTAATTTCCCCTAACGCAGTTCCTGGTCCTAATTCTAACCCACATCTCAATCTAAAACCCAAACCTAATCCCCACCCTATTTGTGAGCTTCACCCAGTATAAATATTTTACAGAATTTGAACATCGATACAGGCTTTTCATATAAAGTGGAACCAAGATGGATAAAAGCTAGTCATGAAAAAGATAACTTGCTCACTCTCGCCGTGCACAAGTGAGAGAAATGCAGCCTTTAATTGGAGAAAACAAGGACCTTGATCTACAAACGCAATGTATCTACTGAGGCTGTAGTTACATCATGACTCATTTTCTCTCTCTGTGTCTCTCTGGGCCCGAGGTCGTGGGACAGTGCTCCAGCAGGATGTCGTTCATTCACTGGTCAGACAAAAGCCTCTCCCTGAAGGCCGACCCGTCCCGCTCCTCCATACCGAAGCATTTCCTGCGCCTATGCCCAGGCCTCGGCTACCTGTTTAACACGAGCAGGAAACGAGAAAGAGGAACCGGCTTTCACTTCCATCCAGCCCCCCCAATCCTCCGTGGACAGCTGGGATGCTTCAATAACCATCAGTGAAGATCTCAACCCACCGTGGACTCGCTTCACTGTACATCAGCATTATCAACATTTGAACTCGCTTAAGTCTCTTTCCTCCGGAAGACACGACGCCCTACTGAAGCTCTACAGAAGCCACTCACCGATTCTGATTCATGTCACCGGCATGTATTTGGCATTTTATCACACGCACCGCCCTTGTTATACATGAGCTGATATCCGCTGCTACAAAGCGTCTGCAGGTAAACGCAGATCGTCTCTCTTAAGCTGGCGGAGCGGAAGATACGGGATGCAAGAGAACGAGGAAGTTTCGACTTCTACCCGTCACTTAACAATACCGTCGGCATGCCTTGGAACTTCTCTACCTGCTTAAACTGCTTCTTGATCAGCACTTACAGCTGCTGCCAGGACTGTTTCCACCTCCGAGGGAAAAGTGTCGGAAATTCCACTTAAAAGTCTTCGCTTAGCATGATGTGTGCCTCTCTATGTCTCTCTCTCTCTCTCTCTCTCTCTCTGTTTATTTCTATCTCTCTCTCCCCTCATCTAGTTGTCAGGCCAAACTTTGCATCAGCCGTTTTCGCTCTTGAAAGAGGAAGGATGAAGAGAGGGAGGGGGGAGGGATAAATGGTGTTATGGAGAGGAGTCTACTCACACAGAGAAGTTTAATGTCAGAGCGAGAGAGGAAGCCTCAAAGATACAAAAAAGCACCTCGGGCACTGGCTGCAAGACATTTGAGTGACTGACAATGGCTAGACGCGGGCGCTAATCAGTGTGTATGTGTGTACGGAGGGGTGTGTGTGTGTGTGTGTGTGTGGAGGCAGATCTGCTGCGACAAAACTGTGAAGAACAACAGAGAACGGAAGGGATTGCTTTGTGGAAACCAGTGTAACTGCCAGTCACTGAGGCTGCGCGAGGCTTCCTGACAGCCAGGCCGTTTTGTAGTTCGGTGCGGGAGAAGAAAAGGAGGCCTCCTCTGTATATTCTCTCGCTCTTGCTCTCGCTCTCGCTCTCTCTTCTAACAGCAGAGAACAGAAAAATAGAACAAAGTGTTGGAAAATGGCACAAGTAAACACATAATGGCAAGAAATAGCCAAGCAGGATTAGTAGTAGGGTACAGAAAAAGTGCTTATGGGCCTAAATGCTTAAAAACAAAGGTTCCTCCATGATTCTTCCCAGGTTTGGACGTAGAATCAGGTTTTCTTAATGCAAATTCTACTCTGGCCTTGGACTAAGCTGCATGTTATTGTACTGAAAAATGGTGCTTGAGGATGAGCTTTATCTCACATGGGGAGCTCATGTACAAAAATGATTTTTAAATAGTTATTGGCTTTAATGTAGAGATTTGGTGAAAAAAAATAAATGTAGAACTTCTACAGGGAAGAAAGGATATCAGTACATTTGAAGTCTCTCTATGATTTATTCATTGATGATGACAATAGCAAACTATCAGCATTAGAGGAGTCATTTGTAGACGGGGTGGTTTGTTGGCTGCGAAGTAGTGAAAACCTCATGCACTTATAAATAAAACAGAAATATATTAAAATGGGGAAATAGCATGGAGGAAGTCCAGAAAACTGGATTGATAGGTCTGATGGAGGGGCCTGAGATCCAGAGATACAGGGTTTTAG
>JBBPCX010000114.1:44665184-44694641 GCA_037974365.1 Hydrocynus forskahlii | reverse complement strand
TACCTTATTACCTTAGTAATATTACTGTATGCTTAAAAAAGTTTTTGGGTTTTTGTCTTTGTTGGGGTGGGGGGGCAGTGGTGGTTGTTCTCCTTAATTTCAAACTAAATGAAGTGTCACAGCATATGGCAGGAAATTATAATAATTTGACAATCCTCTTATTATATTTATTACACCTAGAAGACAGAGTGAGAGATTTGACGAAAGAGGAATTAACATCGTCAGCCTGTCATTCGGTTGGAGGATTTGTAATTTAGCTTTAGGTTAATGATCTTTTCTCTGTAAGTGACACCTTGTTAACAAGATCAACACTCATTATAGTTTCTGGCTTTCGGAGGGGTGCAGTGTGTGTGGGGGGGTGGATTACTGATTTAAGTTGGATGTCTTTAAGTGTCTTAGCTCTGTTGTATGTTTTTTGGTAATTGAACTTTTGCCTTGAAGCTCTACTGAGGCTCTTTGGTGTAAAATGGAAAAGCAGAAGAGGTTCCCACGGCATGCAAGACATGCTTCCAAAATATGTTTGCATTAGTGACTGTTGGTGACTATTAATTAATGACTGAATTATATGCTGTTGTTGTTTTTTTTTTAAGAAAGAGCATGGATTTGAGGCTCTGTTCAAACCAACAACAACAGAGATAATACAAGTAATAAATAAATAAATGGTTCACATGGTGTGCTGAGATGATGCCACTGATTCTTCTGGCTTATTATGCTGCTCATCCCTGCCATGTGAAATCACGGCTCTTTGCTCCTCGCCGTAAATGGGGCTCTTCTGCATGGCAGGCCTTGTTAGCTAATATCAGACGGCTGGGTAGGGCCTTATGACAAATTCATTAAACTCCTCCACAGCTCGGCGACAGCAGCCGAGACATCTGATAAATATTCCGCCGCCGTGTGTTTTTCCTGCATCCATAATTATCAACACACGCTATTTCACGCCGAATCAATTATCGCGTTCTGAAGAGCATTTTTAATCCAAAACATTTATTGACATGAACTCCGCAAACTGTGAAACAAACACAACATATCTCTCGTCGGAGGATCTGTCGGGTGCTTTGCTTGGACTTGAAGTAACACATTAGTGAGCTCCCACATACACATGCGCACACACATCATTTGGTGGTGTTGCATCGTGTTCTCGCCACAACAGATGTTGGCTCCCACAAGCTCTCATAATGCCTTCCCCTGATGCAGACAGATTGGACGCCCGCTTCTTTTGTTTTCAGCCACCTCATCTGGCGCGAGGCTGTTATCCGTATGAGTCCCTCACCATTTAAGATGATAAAGCCTCCTCTAACTGCACTGACATATGGAGCCGGGGCTGCTGCTCGAAACGTCTAAATGTTTTTCGCTAAATGAACTCAAAGTGAGACGAGTCATATGCTGCAGCGTCGCTTCAGTTCAAGTCAATTCCATTCAAATTCATTTGTATGGACCTCTTTACGACGGATGCTGTCACAAAGCAGCCTTTTCTGAAATCTGGATGGAAAGTCCTAATCCGAAAACCAGAGTGCCAAAACTTCCCAGGTGCACCAGAGGAGCCGAGACTCAAAAGGAGAACCCATTCCGTTGACACTAGATGGAAGAATGCAAAAAATGATTGAAGAAATGACATTAAGCAGTGATTAGAAGCATCACAGGAATACGTTAAATGAGATAAACCAATGACTACTGACAGAAATTGATTAAAGATAGTCAGAAAAAGACAAAGGGCCTGGTGTGCTAAGCTTTTTTTTGCATCTGTTTCAGTAGCAAATCTGGCACATTCTGCCCACAAGTTACATATAAAACTGGCAACAGCCTTCACATGCAGTTTATAGGCTGTATTAATGGTGAAACATAAAATACACTCATGCATATGCATTTGCCCCACACATGTAGAAGGATCATGCAAAAAGTGGGTAGAGATATTAGGCCCACATATGCAGCTTGCAACATATTCCACTCAGTTTACTATAATTTTGCATCAAATTTCCTCTGCTTTTTAAAACTGTGTACATTTGTGTCTCAGAAGACGTGTTAGTGAGAGATCACCTTTAACAGCAAAAGTGGACACAGCGGTGAGCTGCATCCACCTGAGCCTAAAGCACATGCTGAGAGAGTGTTTACCCTCAAAAACACATTGTTTAAACTTTCAGGATCAGATGCACGTGTGGGAGAAGATAACATGGTGCAGTCTGTGTAATATTCCACTTCTAAGCCTGAGTGAAATAAGAGCCCTGAAGAGCGTCCTGATGGGAAATAATTTATCAACATTGTTCTTCGTCACTGATCTTTTTTTTTCTCTTTTGTCTTGAGGCTCCTTGGTTTGCTTGATAAGCTGTAGTCTAGTAAACTGATGCCTAAGGCGCATCATACGTTCATATTGTGGTCGTATCAAGATACATGCATCTGGCCCAAAGAATTAGATTGGATGGAGCAGCAAGTCTGAGTCTTTTTTTAGTTTGCTCATCTAAACTGATGTAGTACCTTTACATTATCCGGATCTTTAAGAGGCGGCCCACACTCACGTCTCATTCACAAGCATGCTTTTTTAAGGTCTCATCAGTCTAAACTTTCTTTAATGAACCAAAAGCAGTTCTGTGTTGGCACTGCTCCAAAGAATCCCTCTATTTTTTAAGAATGTTAAGTAGCACGGCTTCACCTTTTGTGCCTTACATCTGTGTGAAAGCCCTTCTTTCCCAGGGTACAGTACCAGATGCAGAAGAGAATCTGTGCCGCTCCAAGCTCAGCTGGCATGAGAGAGAGAGAGAAAGTGATCAGAACAAATAACTGGGCTCGCTAAGTGGATAGGGGCTTTATTTTCTTCTTTCATCTTTCTTTGAGGCCTTCTAGCACCTCAAGGCCTCAAACCTGCGCCCAGTTCCCTCATGTGCAGAAATGTTAACCTTAGTTTCCAAAAAACTAGCTGTAATGAAACCGTGGCAGTGTTTCAGCATGCCTTATATCCACGCTGACCTTCAACCGGCAGCCAATCTTAAAAAACCGAGGTGCGTTTTTTCCTCCCTTTTCACACTCCTGCCTGCCTGGGTTATCTGGCGGCGATGGTGTTGGTTTACTGGGAGCTGGCCTTGGTGTTGACAGACTGTTACCTGTGTGGGGGGTCTCCATTGCGGCTACATTAGCCCATATGGCCTGAGTTAGTTTCCATTGAAGCCATGGCCTAATTATGAGGCAGCGAGAGAATGTTCGCCGATGACGATCGGGCCGCAGTGTTTGTGCCTCATCCAACCCCTACGGTGAGTCGCACCTGTTCCCCTCTTTAAAAGCCCTCTTTCAGTTTAGCTCTTGGCTACAGCCACCAAATGACCTATCCAGGGGGCTATAACGCCTTTGCTGTTTAGCCCCGTCGTCAAGCTACGGAGTCAGCAGGCTCTGGTGCAGGGGAGAATGTGTCCCAGTGCTGGGCTGGGCCAGAGGATGCAGCTGCTTGGCTTTTTAGCTCTCAGCAAAAGTGAAGGAATTGGTGTATTTACCAGCTAGTTCGTTCTAGTATGGCAGAAAACTTCAGAAAAATGTCATTTACATGTACATTTACAGCATATGGCGCACGCTGTTATCCAGAGTGACGTACATCTGTGTTTTGTGGTCCATAAGAAAACATACTAGTCACTAACACTCATACTAGTCAGCATAAGCCTAAAATTCAGTAAGATTCTACCAGAGATGAAGTTAGTACTCCACCAGGGTCCAATCAGATCACAGATACTTCACTTTTTGTATGTGTGTTAGTTTATGAATATGGAGGTCTTATCCTAAGTATTATCCTAAGAGAAACGGTTTTCGTTTCCCGGAGAACATGTCAATTGACGATTCTTAAAAGAAACATTTTTGCATATGAGATGATTGTGAAGAACCTATTCAAAGTAAAGGTTTAACACCGATTCATAGATTTTCCTATAATCATACCAGACCCATTCCAGAATCTTTCATTTTAAAAGTGCACATGAACTTCTAATGCTAAATAAAGCTCATACCAGATCAAAACACCGCACTCTTTATTAATAATGTGTAGTTTCCAATTCAGTTCAGTTTAGTTTACATTTTAGTAAAGTACTTTGCAGAAGTCCCGGTCCAGATTCCTTGTGATCATGCCGTGGGTGACAGAGTTAAAGTTTCTCAGAGCAAAAGGAAGAAACCTTGACTCAAACTGAATCCATCTTCCTTAGTTAAGACTGGATAGCAATATATAATATATAAAAAGTTATGTAGCAGTTCATAAGAAAATGACTACACTTGTTTACATTTGTAATTTATATCTGAATATACTATTTCTGCATATATTATTACTTGGTTCTGGCCTTTGGTTTTCTCTTTCATTTATTCTAACTATATTGCAGTGTCATAGACATTTCAGGGCCAGACATTTCACTACATGTTGTAGTTGTACAATGGTGCATGAAACAAATAATGAATCTTGAATCTTGATTAAAGAATATACAGTAATGAACAATGAACAAAGTGAGACTAATCAAACGGCAGAAGTGTTCAGTTGACAAAGACCTTTCAAATGTTTCTCCAACAGAGTGAGAATGAGAGTTAAATCTGTGATTGTTGGGAGGCCTTGTTAGTATGAACTGGTACGACGCTCTGCATGGTGCAAGACAAGCGTAAACTGTCCATGAATGAGTAATTTTGTTTCAACTCCACGACCTGATTGGAATTTGTCAGTGAAAAATTGTTTTTGTTTTTTTTTTTTTTCAAGCCTTGGCTTTTTTAACAACACCAAAGAACATTCAAATTCGTTTGCTTTTTGGGCATTGATCTTGGGGCTCGGTGGGGTCCCTCTGGTTCCAGTGCCATGTGGTGGAATGACTGGCTCGAAACATGCAGGGAGATTTGAGTGCTTTGAGCCTCAGCTTGACTCAACCACCATTTCCCCTCTGCTTTGGATTTTGTTGTTCCTTGTTATGATGAGAGAGAGAGAGAGAGAGAGAGAGAGAGAGAGAGAGAGAGAGAGACAGAAAGGAAGAGAGAAATGGCGTACAAACCTTTGATGAAAATGTTAGTCGAGGTCGGAAGTCTCTCTCTCTCTCTCTCTCATTTTTGGTGTCAGCACTTCTGAGGGAGAGTGGTATGGAAATGCGTTTGGCTGCCTGGGAAAAAAAAAATGCTGTCAGAAAACACACACCTCAGCGGTGGCGAGGTAATTCGACCGGGCTGCTGTCTGCCTCGCTCTCCGAGTCCCCCTCATTATGCAGGGCGCGAGAGTGATGGCGGCGTGCGCTGTTTTATCTGTCAGCTTCCCCTCCACGGCGCGTCTTCATAGCTTGTGTGGTAGTTGCTAACATCAAAGGCAGCTGTCGCGGAGGCAGCCGGAGCACTGGAGGTTGCTCCTGAAAGGTGACAATTGAATCTTTTCTTTTCTTTTTTTTTTTTCTCCGCTTGTGCCTGTTTGCGTGTAATAGACTTCATTTGACTCGCTTGCTCATGGGTAAATAGCGGCTTGAAAGAGGGCCGCAGTGTGACAGTGATGCGTGAAGGTGAGAAAGAGAGAGAGAGAGAGAGAGAGAGAGAGAGAGAGCCTTTCTTTCTTTTTGCTCTTGTTAATAAACAACATCACAACCCAAATACTTTCCTTCGGTGATGGAAGGATGACAGAGACAGTACAGGTACACCTTACATGTTTCTGACAACATATTTGTTTAGGTAAACCACAGTCACGTGGCGTCTTGGAGCTAGAGGTACCTCTGAAGGTAGACATGACACGGCTTTAAGTTAAAACTCAATCAAACGTGCGAGCACAGCTACCGATAAAAGGACCCTAGTAGCCACCTTATAGATGTAATTTGAATATGGTAAGTTATGGAGCTATGCAGTTTCATTCAGTGTAAACAACATGAGCATCGTTACATAAGTTGTCCTTATAGGATGATCATGGTAAAGGCTAATATCATCAAAATAATGATGCTAAAGGTAGACATGCTTTGTATGAAGTCATACACACTACAGACCAGAGGTTTGGGCTCACCCTCACATTAAAAAAATATATTCTTTTTTTATTTATTACAAGAATTTTATTACAAGAAAACATTAGACATACTTAAAACAAGCAATGGAAGTGAGAGCTTATGTACAAATTTCAGCAAAATAACCTCCCCTTTATCACAGCAGCACAGATCCGTACCATCCTTTCCAGCAATTTTCGGATATGACTTGTGCCTAAACCCTCCCGTCACCTTTTCAAGAATGCAAACTGCTCAATTTGCTGGACACTCATTTGGAACTTCCAACAGTTTAATGGGAGAAAAATCTGGAGACTGGGGAGGCCAAGACATAATTCTCAAAACGTTTTGCTTTTCTTTGGACTGGAAATAATTTGGGCACAATTTTGAAAGCTTGTCTGTTGAAAAATGAAATTTTCATTATCTTGTTGAAAAATGAAATGTTTATATGTAAACCAGAAGGAACTGTGTGATTTTAAAGAACTGAGTGATGTTTTTCTTTTTTTTTTTAATCACAATCCAACTGAAATTGAATGTCATTGCACTAAAGACAGGCCTGATTTGTCTTCTTTGAATCTTTGTGGCTAATTCATGTTACTACAGATTTTACTACAAAAAAACAGTCAGTTATATTGAAGTAGTTCTTGTGATGTTTTCTTTTTTTTTTTTTAATCAATGTGGGTCCAAACTTCTGTCCTGTAGTGTATATTTATTATTCCATGAGACCAATAAATAAAAGCCCCCCAGGCAACAAAAAGGTAAAATACATCCCACAAATAAAGCCTACTCTGCCTTCTTCTACTACAGACCCAGTGCAGGTTTCTGAACGTCCATTCAGAGGTGTAATTTAATTAGCCAGTCGTTTAACGTCGCGGTAGATGTGTGAGCGCGGCTGGCGTATTTGTATAAGCATATAAGTGGTGATGCGGGTGTGTTTTCCAAACATTTCCTGCCGCCGAGCAGCAGTGCACACTGCATGCTGGGAGCACAACAAAAGCTATTGATTGGCTGGGAGGAAGACATCTTCACAAAAGGGCCTCCTGTCGAGGGGCCCCCAGTGAAATGCCGCCGAGGATATACCGCCATTCACACGATCTTAAACACTCCCCAGCAACTACACTCTGCCTTCTGATTATGGGCCGAAACGTGGCAGCGGTGGCTATTGATGTGAGCCAGAAGAGACGGGCACAATGAGAAGCACGTCTGCGCGTCGGCAAACGCCAAACGGCTCGGATAACAAGGGCAAAAAAATGCCCTACTGTTGCTATTGTTGAAAAAAGAAATGAATGAAATAAAAACAGACATGTCATTAAAAGTAAAGGCCGGCATTAGCATTGAAAAGTGCCTAGTATTCCATAATTTATAGGCATTTTATTAATAATGTACCACTGCTATTTTACTGACTAGCAGTACTGAAGTGAGTTGTAGAGGAAAAGTAAACGGTTGATTATTCAAATGAAGCATTTAACCAATCTGCACTTATTTACATTGATCAGTGAGGTGAATGGTACCTGCTAAGTCAAAAATAGGCTGTCTCCACCACAAGGTACACGATGCAGTGTGCAGTGGGCTTCTCTGGGATTCAGGGCTTTTGTCCCACACACACACACACAAACACACACAAACCGCCTTGGGCTGGGACCCATCTGTGTGAGGGTCTGCATTGGCCCTGCCGCATCTGCAGAGGCCTAGTGAAGGTGAGGGGCCGAGAGGGAGAGAGGGAGAGAGAGAGAGAGAGAGAGAGCAAATTAAAGCTCACGGTGGGAAGCTTACGCCCCTGGCACTCTTCTTATGCAACAGCTGCACCTACAACAACCATCATTTCACATCCTGACATATACGCCCAGCCGGGCGAGCGTACGGGCCAATGCCGGAGCAGCGGAGAGAGAGAGGGCGCCCAGAGCCCCAGCCTTAAGCAAAACAGGTGTATGACATCCTGTTGCTAGTCTACAGGGGGAGCAGGGTATGAGCCGGGGTTCGAACGGCCGATCCTACCGAGGCCACTGCCGAAAATAACAAAAGGAGGTTAGGGCCGGGGTTGACAAGCTCATTGATAATATTTTAGATGAAGTGGGCCTGCGCGCGACTGCAAATTGCCTCTAATGTCTGATGGCGCGGGCTGCGGGCCACAGCCGAGAACAAAACGGACCCATTATTTATTATTTCTCAGGGCGGGCGAAGACTCTGGCCCTCGCCATGGCAACGCTAGCCAGCACATACAGCAGACATGGCACCGTCGCCCCTCTGTGTGTGCCCAGCATGCTGGCTCTGCGGGATGCGCTCGTTCCGAACATTTACGCCGGTTATTTGCTGAGCTTTCCGGTTTGAGATGCTTAAGTTGGGTTAGGGCTCCATTTATCACACTCAAAAAGGAGGACACACTAGAAATGTAAGTAAATACAGGAATTAATAAGGTCTATTTTATGTAAAATGAGCTAAAAAGAAAGTGACCAAAAAAAGCAGAAGTTCGAATGAGATTTCTAGTCCAAGTGGACAAATCAATACTCTTACATTTGTTTTAAGTATTGACACCCCCGTTCTAATGTTTTGTAAATTAAATGGACTATAGGGAAAACGCATAAAGTGTACGAATGGAAATGTAAGATGTTGATAGACTGATATTAATTAAAAAAAAAATTTTAAAGAAAAATGCTGAGTTCTAGTACACGTTTGCACTCCACAAAGCTTGAGGAAATCTTTTTGTGCAGAAACACAATCAACCGCATCAATTGACTGGGGTGCTCAAACTTTTCTCTATATTCCTCTGTCAGTTCCAATAGTATCACAGAATATCTGGGGATGTCAATAATTTGAAGGCACATGGCGAGACATGCTGGAATGTGAATGAGGGTTGGTCATTTATTTGTTTGTTTGTTTGTTTCTGCTCATTTTCTTAAACAGAAATGCAACCGTTTGATTCTGGCCTTTTTGGTCTGAATTAGTTTTTTATGTTCAGTATTCACTTTAGAATTATAAACTTGATATATTTTGCACTCATGTCTCATAGTTGTTTATGGGTAGTCCTTTATGCCATTGTGCTGTCGCACCGTGGCCCTGAAGAATGACATTTTAACGCTATTGGAAATATCTTGAATCTCATTTATTTTAAACTGTTATTTTTTGACACAACTTGAGAAAAGTTATCTGCCCTTAACTCAACAGGTATGGATGAACCAGCCAACAGAAATGGTCCATATCTCTTTTCACTTGATCTGACATTAGAGGTGAAGATCATTTTCTCGCCTCCTGTAAAGTGGAGATATAAACTTTTGTTCAGGCACCAACAATATACAGAAATGACAATAAAAGATCTCTTGACCTGAACTTCAGTTTCATAAGAGTCCATATAAAGACATTAATCCGAAGGGGAGGGAAACGGAGATCACAGTTTTATAAGAGGGATAACCTAGTGGATGGCAACCGCGCGATAATGCTGCCACGCGACCCTTCCATCCTGTTTAAATCCTGTCAGCTCAAACCCTGATTATGGGACCTTCCATACATTCTACCTTCCATTTCACAAAGGTTAGGCCACTACAGCTATAGCTTGTTGAGTTAGGAGGTGAAAAATGATGAACAATGATGAACAATGCTCCTGTTCTCCACGTCCTAACGAACTGTAACATACCTCACACGTTTCCATTATGCCTGCCACATCACGGATGTTCTCTTACTGTATTTGACGACTCTGACGGTGCCGTGGTGTGAGTCCATGTGATTAATGTGAGACAGTAGAGTGTATGGGGAGGCGGAGGGGGTGTATTGAGGGGAAGCTGATGATGATAATTTAGGTGGCAGATGCCAGTTTTTCATCATTAGGCGGCACAGTCCTGCTGCTCAGGTTACGACACGTCCAGAACACATGCTGTCTGTGTCAAATGAGGCAGTTCAAGCCCACCTGATGCACACACACACTCTCTCACAAACACATACACAATTACGCTGACACACAGTGTCCCCATGGTCAGGCTGCCACACACACACACTTATGCACCTGGCCCTCTTTTAGCACCTAAACTTCACTCATTAGATTAATAACAAAAGTGGAAGTCGTGGCAGTTTAAGGCTGCACCACGGGCACTCAGATGAGTGCCAGCCCTGCTTGTGTAAGGACACTGCTTTATAGATGAGGCCTCCACAGCGTTTTAAACTGCCACTTAAATGACTACTTAACCTCAAACTAGAGGTAGTGTGCTGCAGACCACATGGGGAGTTCAAATATAGATGAGGTTAAGGTGACCCTCGCTTTGATTCATGTGCTTGCACTTCTTTGGAGAGCTAGTTCCTCTACGCTGGATGAAGCTTTCGTAGATTTATATTGTTGCTGTATAGTCCATTCCTTTTCTTTTCTATTTTTTTCTACAATATTGGCTCATGATCTTATGCAGTTGGCCACATATGCAAAACAACATAGACTGACAAGTGTTTCTCATATGTGCAATTTTCTGATGCAACATGTGCAGTTTTTGCAGTGGAATAGTATTAATGGGTGAAATGTGCAATTTATAAATGTGCAATTTATAATGTGCAATACCTCTAGTGCATTATTACTGTTTGTGTCAATGCCTGTCATATCCACAGTGTTCTACATATATGTATATATCCACTCTGTTCACATATACATATCCATATTTATACTTCCAGGTTTGTTGTTTGTTATTTATTCTATTGTTCTTCATTTTTGCCGCTCTTACCTTTATATTGTCCACTTTCAGCCATGACAATGCAAATTTCCCACTTGTGGGACTAATAAAGGTTTATCTTATCTTATCTTATCTTATCTTATGACCAACATGCTCTTGAACATACCAGTTATTAAGTGGTTCTTTTTCTTGCATGCTTTTATCTTGGTAAACAAAAAAAAAACATTACTTGATGTATAGCCTTTACATTATTCAAACTTAGAACTTACATTATACTAAGAATATAATGTTACAAATATACATAACATATTTGTATAGAATGAAATAGAATAAAATATAAGACGAGGAGAACATGCTGAAACACCAAAAACATTTTTAGTTTCATTTATTGAAGAAAACGTTTTCTGAAAAGTAATAGCAGCAACAACTACCTACTGATTTAGAACTGCAACTACACTTCAAATTATAGACAGATGATTGGACATTCTCTTGCAGTATTTTCTCATAGAGAATAGAATGATCCTGTCAATTAAGACAATCACCCAGGCCCTGAAGCAACAAAGCACCACCACCACCATGTTTGAACATTATTGTGATGTTCTCATTGTGGAATGATGTAGAATGAAGCTTTGTGTGAGACGTTTGGAAAATGTATTTTGGCTTTCAGAAAGTTCCACTTTCAACTCATCATTCCACAGGACATTATTTCAAACCTTCAGTGTCATCAATGTCAGATTTAAATAAATTATAAATTATAAAGAGTTATAAATTCTTTATGGTTAGCATTGTTTTCTGTGCTGCTCTGGAGTCTTTCAAATGGATCTGTAACCACTTCAAAACTAATGTATTTCAATAACTTCTCATTTCTTTCTGATTTCTGACTTTTTAGGTGATGTTTGGATTCAACAGGACTAGGAGTGATCAACCGAGCCCTATTATTAGTGTGTAACCGAGCCCTATTATTAACTAAATGTTAATTTGGATAATTGGTTGACTGAGGTCACCTTCTCACACAGGGCCAGCTGGTGGAGGAGTAGCTTTCTGTTCATTTGAAAAACTGCATTCTGCCTTTGTCTTATATTGCATTTTGGCAAATATGTGAAAGTAAAAGAAACTTTTTCACAGCACTTTTTCCCTTCTCCCATAAAGTCATGTTTGAGATATAAAGCTGTATTACAGCACTGATGATATGCATTCGAATGATTTATCACATTCATGGTAAGGACTGGAAATTGGCCTATATTGCTTGCACTTTATCTTGATTGTAGCATTCATATGGATTCTAGACAGATTAAATGGATGAAATCATTTCCGCAATATTTGAGGCATAACTCCTGAGCAAAATGAAGAATAATTACCTTCTGGGTTTGAAACACAACAGTCAGTACAAAATATTTTCATCCTGCCCAAAGATCACGATGCACCTGCAACTTCCAAACCTTAAAGGTTTGCACATATATAGTTATAGAAATTCTATGCATGAAACTATATATGTATCTATCGAACTTTACCATTACAAAAAAAGAGAATAAAATGAGTACTTCCAGTATTTCCTAGCTAGACTTTAAATGGCGTCATTACTTCACAATATCAATGTAAGGCTTAATGCTCTGGCACACAGGGGACATTGTAGCAGCAGGGTGTATTGTGGGGGTGCTTCATTTAAGAGGGCACAAGGTAAGTTTGTTTTGCATAGATAAGGGAAAAAACAGCCAGTTTAATTCACTTTCCGCCTTTCAGAACCACATGTTTCTGCCCACAGACTCTCCCTTTAGTGCGGGAAAACTCCCCATCTGCATATCTCGACAAAATGAGCAGGGCCGGTGGAAGCGCACAGCCTGGCCTGAATGCCACACTGATGATCCATCTACTCCACGAAACCGTCCCGCTCCATGGCACCTTTTCAGCACTTTCGTTCACCTAGGGCCGATAGGACCACTGCCCTTTCGTGGAGGCTGGCAGAAAAGCCCCCTCTCTTGTGGCAAAATCAAAGCCTGCAAAAATGCACACGAGTGGAAAAACTCATCCAACGTGAAAACCCAAATCGCAGATTCAGACATGACAAGCTCGGCTGCTTTTTAATGCCTCGTCACCTACGGGGGAGCTGGCCGCCCACCACTACCACCAAAGCTCCGCCAGTTTGCTGCTTTTTTTTTCTCTCTCTTTTTGGTTGTTTACTGCGGGGAAGAGGGGCTGGGTGCAGGTGCCAGCCGCTAGCATTAGCACTAGCAGTTTGTACAAGTCAAGCCATGAATGATGGCAGATTAGTGGCTCTGGCAGAGGCCAAGGAGATCCCTGATGTAGTCTTACAACTGCACGCAGGCTGGTCACTCGGAGAGAGAGAGAGAGAGAGAGAGAGAGAGAGAGAGAGAGAGAGAGAGAGAGAGAGAGAGAGAGAGAGAGAGAGAGGGCCTTAATGCACCCCACTTGAAATAATCAGTAAATGTTAATCACTTTAAGCCATAAATGAATGACATGAACAGTTGGCCAGTGCCTGCTGTGCGTGGGCCTCGACTATGCAGACTTTGCATAAAAATGCTTACAGTGACCTCCTGTAATTTACACGTGACTGTACTTTGCTCTAAGAAAACACAGAATACACACTGGAACTCAGATCCCAACTGAGACCCACCACCTCTCTCTCCCTCTCTCCCTCTCTCTCTCTCTCTCTCTCTCTCTCTCCCTCATGCACACACACTCTCACGCACACACACAAATGTGAGACAGGTTGTGTTGCTGTACAGAACAGTAGGAGCATGGACGGGGAACAAAGAACAGGCTGGGATAAATTATCACCTTCAGAGTTCGTCAGTAAACAAGTAAATTGCCATGGAACAGGTGTTGGCGAGAGAGCGGGCCCTTGACAATAATCGCCTTTTAAGAAGGCATCTGCCCCTCTTTTAGAGCACTAAAGTACTGCGTTGGAAAATAAAAGATTAAAGTAATCAAATAAAACACATGAAAGAGATATTTCACAAGGCAAAACGACACACCGCTGGCCCACAGGCACGCTCTTAAGAGACGTGCACGGGATAACGGTCAAATAAAAGAAAGATATGACACCATTAAAGGCTGGAAATTATGGAGCCAAAATGCAGATGAAGACGAGGTTGATGGGATTCCTATTAACAACAGGCTCCGCTCTAAATGAGCTCCTTATGAATATCCGCACCAGGACCATCCGCAGCACAAAGGGCCGTGCGACTGGACACAGGAAAATAAAAGCTTCAGATTCGCAAGGAAACCAAGCGTGGGTGGAGACAGTCAGTAGTTCAGAGAGCAAGAAGATTACAAAACAAAGCACTTGGCACAAAGCGCTGTAACAGTTTAACATTTATTTAAATCAATTTAGTTAATTACACTTGACACAGCACCTAATGACAACAGAACAATGATAAAAATGCGATAATGATAAAAACAACACAACTTCAAGATGAGAAATTTAAGGAGATTTCATCTGTCCTAACCTGACATAAAAGTCTTAGGCAAAAATAATGTTGTTTAGATGATCAGTGTGTGTTTTTTTTTCACATGAATATTACAAAATATACTAAATAAAACTAAAAAGAATAAATACAAAAAACATTCTACAGTAAATAGTGATTTTATGTTCAGTATATCAGTGTGTTCCTTGTAGAAGTCCAGTATTACTTGTAACTTAATCAGAAACCTGGTGTGACTAAATCAGTCCTTCATTAAATTAAATCAGGAGCTGCTGATGGAATTTCACAAATCCAAATAACGGCTGGAGGAACCGAGGAGGAATCTGGAACTGAACCTGTGTTCTACTCACCAGCTCACACAATATCAATGACTTTTACAAACAAAACAGATCTTGATACTTTTTACTGCTTTCTTGTTTCTTGAATTTAATTAATGTTAACTTTGATGGCAGAAAGACACTTCATCACTCGCTTTAAACTATTTGCTCAGGTACCTAAGACTTTTGCACAGCACTGTACTCTTGCACTTCTTGAAGTCATCCTGCAGTTTACTGGATGTTTTGTACAATGTGAAAGGGCTTTTATATGAATGTTTATTAATGTTGGTCAATGTGTGTGTGTGTGTGTATGTGTGTGTGTGTGTGTGTGTGTGTGTGTGTGACTGTTGGTTGTACTGGGACATAACATTAATAAGGAGCAGGGCAGCTTACATGGAAAAACAGAAAGCTACATCTTTTCTGATAAATAACCATAAAAACGGTCCGATCAGACAAAGTATGTGTATTTTTGGACAATCCGTCCCTTGGACACGTATCTCCTCACTCCTTGATATTCTCCTTTCACTCCTTCTCAGTCTAATTCTCCTCTAACTCCTTGATCTGATTCTCCTTTCACTCCTTCTCAGTCTGATTCTCCTTTCACTCCTTCTTGATCTGATTCTCCTTTTACTCCTTCTCAGTCTGATTCTCCTTTCACTCCTTCTTGATCTGATTCTCCTTTTACTCCTCCTCAGTCTGATTCTCCTTTCACTCCTTCTTGATCTGATTCTCCTTTTACTCCTTCTCAGTCTGATTCTCCTTTCACTCCTTCTTGATCTGATTCCCCTTTTACTCCTTCTCAGTCTGATTCTCCTTTTACTCCTTCGCCCTGTTCTTATTCTCCTTTCAGCCTTTCTCCCTGTTCTTATTCTCCTTTCACTACTTCTAGGTCTGATTCTCCTTTCCATCCACCCGTCCATTCATTGTCTAAAGTGCTTAACCTAAACCAGGGTTGTGAGAGTCTATTCAAGTGGTCACCGGGTGAAAGGCAGCGGATCGGTCTGTCACACTACTCAATCACAGGGCAGACTCACAGACGAACACCCACAGGTAGAAGTTTAGCATCTCCAGTTCACCTGACAGGCATGTCTAGAACTGTGGGAGGAAACTAGAGCAGCCCCACATACTTCGAACCTAGAACCTTCATGCTGTGAGGTGACACACATGCTGCCAGGTGTGTGAAGCTGATTTTGAGTCATTAATAAATGCTACTTCGATAACACAAGCGAGCGAAATTAGCAGTTCCCTGCATAACATTCCTTTTATTTGGAAATCACAGACAATATTCTAGGTGTATTAAATCTAAAATATGCATCCAATACTAACCGATCAAATGTGATCTGATAGGAGGTATGGACTATAGGTTGCCAGCTTTAACATGCTTAGCTTGGTGGTTAAATTGCTGGCAAACACAGACGCACGTCTAGGTTGTTCGATTCCTTTGTTTGTTCATGTTCACCCACCGCTGTCTTTTATTGTCTGTTGTGAATTTGCACAATTATAATGATTACATGTAGCTTAGCCAGCACTCCCGGTTGAAAGGGAAAACTTTGTAGCTCATGTATTGACTTATTTTCTGCTTTATTACAGTGGAGCGCAGCAACATTTTACTGGGGCACGTGCCTCAGTAAATTGGGTCTAGTGACGCCCCTGGTGTGTATTACCAAATGTATTTGCACTGAAAGCTGCTTCCTCCTGGAGCTCAGATCCCAGCTGAGACCCACCACCACTCTCTCCCTCTCTCTCTCACCCTCTCTCTCTCTGTCTCTCACACCCTCTCTCTTTCTGTCTCTCTCCCTCTCCCTCCCTCTCTCTCCCTCTCCCTCCCTCTCTCCCCCTCTCTCTCTCCCCCTCTCCCTTCCTCTCTCTCTCACCCTCTGTCTCCCCCCTCTCTCTCTTTCTCTCTCTCTCTCACCTTCTCTCTCTCTCTCTCTCTCTCTCTCTGTCTCTCTGTCCTCCCCCCTCTCTGCAGTTACTCAGGATGCCCCAGGTGCTCTCCCTCCTTCTTGTCCACATGGCCACCGTGGATTGGTAAATGCCCAGGTGCGCTCTCGTGCCCCCCTTCTCACCCATATCTCATACCCAGGTGCTTTCATTTCTCACTACCATTTACATGTGTGTACATTTGTGTGTCAGTGTGGTTTAGTGTGTATGTCCAGGTGCATTTGTGCTTGTGTGTGTGTGTGTGTGTGTGTGTGTGTGTGTGTGTGTCCTCTGGCCCATCCATATGGTCATCTGGGGCGTCAGGACTGCCCAGGTGCGGCTCATCCACAGTACACTGTGCTACAACAGCATGGAGGGAAAGGATCTTGGAGGAGCCTGTTCACTAAATATACTGCATTTACTGCATTAACCCTCTTGTGATCATGAGCAAGTGTGAGTGTATGTTGCTTGTTTGTTTTGACCTTGCGATTGAGTTCATGAAAGCTTGACGCTGAGAACGGTTTCTGATACATGGTGGTCTCTTTTGACTCTTTGTAGTCCCCCCAAAATGCCCCTATGGATTACATCATTAGTTAATCGTAGTTTCAGAGAAAGTGCTGTTTATTTGTTTCTTTTTTGTTTTTGGTTTTTTTTTCTTTGGTTTTTTTTTGGCAAAAACACAGTTTTGAATGAGTACGTTCCTGGTGTTTAATAAAAGAGTTGATGATGAAGGTCTGTCATGAAAAATTGTTTTCAACTGTTTTGACTGATATGTTTAAAACTACATTTTACGCTCTCCCAGTGAAACCTTACCATTTACCATTTGCTTATAATAATAATGATAATAATAATACATTTTTAAAAATATGTAATAATAACAACATTATTATTTTGTCGCTGTTATTATCTAAAACTAAATAATATATCTAAAATGTAAGCATGTCCCTTTCTCATTCTACAACGTTATCCTTTCACATATATGTGGTTTAGTTACAGCGATGAGATTTATCTTGCTTTATTTTGCCACTAACACATTCTAAAGCATATCCTAAATGCTAAAGAAAAATACTGAAGACCGCAGTGCAATGGAGATTGATGGAAAGCCATATATCAGCTTCCATATGGCTGTACAATGGCTGGACTACCGGCTTATTATGGTGTCTTTGGCGTGCCCACATTCAAGCAAAACACAGCACACAGAAGCTTTCCATACAAATTGGAAATTAGCCACCTGTCTGCTTCCCTGGATTGTGTGTCATTGTGAGTCTTTCTGTCTTATTTACCTCTTTATTTCTTTCTTTTTTTTTTTTTACTGGGTGAAACATCTGAACGGATTCTTTGAATACCTGTAAATAGAATCTCATACACCATGCTAGAGTCATCCATCCCCCCCTCCTCCCCGCGTGGATTTAGACCACGTTGTGGATGTGGAGCGCATCCTGAGCTCTTCCACCCAGCCAGTCGGAGAAATCCGATCGCATGGCAGCCCTTTAACAGCCAAGCAGAATTTCCTACGGGTCTCCAGAGCGATGCTGACCTGTCTGCAGGGCAGTGAGGTTCTGATGGAGCCGTTGGCCTTCTTTCGCCTCTCTGCCCTGAGGGTCACAGGTCACTGGCACTAGTTGCCCCAGGCTGGGGGCAGGAAGGCAAGTGGCCGGTACCCCGGAGAGGTCAATGCCAGTCCAGGAAAGGTCAGCGTCTCGACCCAGACTGCTTTTCCTGGGGAAAACGGGCAGGGCTTCTGGGCGTGTGAATGTTGACAGCAGGGCGGAGGCAGGAAGGAGAGAGAGTGTGAGGAAGGCTTGATTTACTGCTCTGACAAGAAGGCCTGTAGGTATCCAGTGTCACACTGACTCCTTTGAGTCGTTACGCTATTTTCCAAGTCTGCCTGGAGCGTTTTGTTGTGACTGTTGCAACAAAATCTTGTATCTCTTATCCATTTATTTATCTATTTATGTATTGTATTATTTATACACTATAAGAAAATACTGGAATTTGTTCACATTGTTTGAGTATTTTAAAGTAAACAGACTTAAAGTATTGCTCCAGAATGATTTAATATGCTCATTATATTAACATACCATCATGTCCATTTTTATTGTTTTTCTTTTAATTTCAGATATACAGAACTGTGCGAGAGTTTTAGGCACCTTTTACTTAAAAGCCGTTTACTGCTGGGCGGTAGTGTTAAGTAAGTGTTAAAACACGAATAGTACAATAAACACAAATAATAGTAATACAGTAAACAGTGCTTTTAGGCATGGCAAAGTGTTCGCTTAACCATTTCCAGACCTCTCCTCATGGAAGCCCAGTATTACCTGTCGCCGCCATCAAATACCTGGTTTGGCTCTTTTTACTTCATTAGATTAAATTATATGTTTAGCTATGGAACTTTATGAATCCATGCAATGACTGAAGGCATCGAGCAGAAATCTGGAACCAAACCTTCTGTTCCTCTAACCAGCCCACAAAAATAGCAACTATGTTTAAGAAAAAAAGAAACCTTGATACTTTTCACTGTTTCTTTGCATTTATTCTAATGTTCATTTGTGTTTTTACAGCTAAAGAGTAACCCACTGCCAATATAAATGGCTTCAAACAATACCTTACACTTTTGCACAGTTCTGTACTTTGAAAACAACAGTTGTAAACCACTTCTCTTTACATTGTGTGTGAATTTGATCATGAATAGACCAGGGAAATTAATGCAAAATGACCTGTTGCATTAACTCACACTGAAAGCACAGATCATTAAAATAAAACAAAGATTTTCAGTAAAATTACCATTTGGAGATACTTAACCATGAGAGTGACGCTTTAAATGAAAGCTAGCTCAGTTCAAAAAGTAGCGGTGCTGAGACGACGATGGAGGGAGTTTGACAGAAAAAGGAAAATACAAAAAAAAAAAAGGTATTTGAGCGGAATATTTTGATATGTGCTGTTCATTAATTTTTCATTTAAAGACGTTTTTATTCGGTGTGAACACTGAACTGTGTGTTGTTGGTGGAAGAAAAAAGTGAGAGAGAATGAAAGACGTAGACAGAGGATGGAAAAGAGAGAAGGAGAGGGTGAGAGTAGACCGTGTTGGGAGGAGAAGATGCCCCAGATGTTGATATCGATGTTGTTTCTTTAGATTTAAAGGGAGGTGCTCCCCAGAGTCCCCCTCAGGGTAAGAAATAGCTTTTTTTTTTTTTTTTTTTTTGCCAACTCTTCAACTCCACACTTCAATTTAGCCAGTTCTCACTGAAATATAGCTTGGAAGTGGATGGCTGTAACTCGATGACTGTTTCAACTGATTCGCACAGCAAAAAACATCACAAAGATTGATTTTTATATCCGCTAGCTTTTCCTCCAGTTTCCACCAACACTGTAGGCCATCTTTACTAACGAAATTACAAGTGGCGGGAAAAGAGGCAGAAAAAAAAATAGAAAGTATCACATTCAAGGGCCAATTAAGGTGTGAGAGAGTGTTTGGCTGGTAAGGAGTGTTTGGAAGATGTGTCATCTGAGCCTTGAAAGGCAGCCGTAATGAGCAGGAAATATCTATCAACCATCGGCGGAGGCTGAGGCGTGAAGAGGAAGAGGGGCTGTGTGCTGCCGAGGGCTCCGAGTGTACGCCTCTGTCAGTTCCGTTCAGGATCAGTGGCCTGATCGCTTCATGATGTGAGCTGAAACAGGCCAGCGCCGGACTGACACAGGTATACGCAGGGCCTGCAGAGAATTCTGGAACTTCCTATAGAAAGCAGAAAGGGGCCTACGATCCACTCTGCGGGGGCTTGAGTTCCAGTGGGTTCAAATGGAGGTCAATGTTAAGACTAGGCAAGTGATCCAATCCTATAAATTTGGTTTTGACATGCCAAAGCACGTTGCGTTCTCTGCTGAATGGTACAGTACAGACTGTCTTGATTTCATATGAACAGTTTTATGTGAGTGAATAGTCCAGCCATTTATTTAAAAGTAATGATAATTGCATCAGAGCTCTAAAAATGATGTAAATTAAGTTTTAACTAGGACTGTGCACATTAACACATTATTATTTTAAAAGTTAATTGTTTTTTTGTGCTGCACCGCTTCACCTCACTCTAACAGGGACACTCGCTACTGAACATAGATTGTTTCTGCTGCTCCCTGACAAAAGAAAAATGTTTCTGCTGGTACCTGATCAGAAAAAAAGAAAAGAGATTTATAAATGACTGATTCTTGCAGTAAGGGACCAAACATGTCTTACATGAAAAAGTCATCTTTATGTTCAAATTGAAAAAAAAATATTAATAATAAAAACACTGTAAAAGTAAAATCTGTCACACTTGTGCATACTTATGAAATTGATATAATATATTAGAAAAGGAATTCATAGCAATTTGTTCAAATACAGGCTCTGAACTAAGAAAGTACATGCAATTTGACTTGTCCTCCGTAGGACATTGCAATGTTGAACTTCCCCCAAAAATGTTAAAAAGTGCTATAAAAGGATAATGATTAACGTCAAATGAACTGAAGTGTTAAATAGAATATGGAATGTCATATCTGAGAACTTTAAATTATATTATCCATTTAAAAAATGTTTATAATAGTGTGTCCTCATATTCAGTAAACGCCGTCAGATTTTTTGCTGACCATGACTTTGCCTAATTTATTCAGGAAACGTCATGGTCAGCTATAACCTCTAGGACCCCATTAGCTTTTCCTGCTATTGTTGGGATCAATAGTAGGACAGATAGTCTGGTAAGTTTTAAAAATTTTTATATTTCAATAAAACAGTGGTGATATCACTGCAGTCACAGCTTTGATGTGTCAACCCCATCTTCCCAATGTAATACTCTTATTAAAGAAATGTTTAGTTCAGGTAAGCAGGCTAGCGAACACCTTGGGAAAAAAACAAAATGGCTGCAGTGTAAGAGACACTAATAAAATGGGAAAACATGTCACGTTGTCAACTCCATAAAATGTCAACTCTGTCAGGTTTTCACAAGATGTGAGATTAGAGTTCATGCACCCTTGTGGCCCAATGTGGGAAGAGGGATGTTTGTTTCTGTCCAATCATTGACATTCTTCTGAAACTAACAGGGAAGGCATCTCCACTGCAGATAAGCCGTACAAGAGAGATCTACAGTGTAGCCACTGATGTAATGGACTCCATAGAGCATGAGCATGTCCAACGTATGCTGCTGTAATCTTAATGCATGTCACATGAAAATGAAAAATGTTAACTGTCATAAAGATCTTTAGTGCATTTTGAAACACGCTATAGTGATGAGTAGAGATCCATTGTGATTTCAGTTTGTTCTGTTATAGATGACCCTCTAGGCCAGGGTCATTAGTTGTTTCCAGATGTTCTTTGACTATCCACTCTTTTCCATTACTTGCTGGTTCCATGTCAACGTTTAGTAACGTGTGTATCAAATCAACTGTTTGTCAACACCGTCAGATGAAGGTTTTTGTGCTTTTATGACAAAATGTATTACCCTTTGTTCAATTTACTGGGTTTGGATATTAAAACACCACATGAACTACACACAATGATGTCTTCTTTATTTAATAACATTGATTATATATGCTTATTACTAAAAATGAACATAGAAATTTAAGGAACTTTGAAATTTCCATTTTTCAAGATGTGATATCAGAACAAATTTCAAAATAATTCATTTTATAACTTAACTCTGTTACAAAACATCATAAATATATACTTAAGGACCTTAATCAGTGTTTTAACTCATAAATTCAAAATAGAATGGTTTTTTGTGTGTCTGACGGAGTTGACATAAATCACGTTATGGAATAATTAAAGGTCAGTTTTCATAAAAAGTGGCTGAGACCTTTGCCTATGAATATATCTAGTTGAGATTAATGTGGTATGTGGTAAAAAAAAAAAAAAAAGTGTAGATCTGTCCGTTATCTCAAGAATCAGTGAAAGGTGAACTTGCTTTTGCTCGGTAGGGGCCTGTTAGAATGTCCTGATCGTGGCTCTGGACTCAAAGGGGAACTTGTTTTTCTATAACAAACCAGATAAAACATGAATGCCCTGCAGTGGCAAATAGCTTTGGTTTTATATTTGATTTGATTACATTAAATCAGAAACAGAAACTGTGTATCTGTTTAACACTGCTGTTAAAGTTCCTTATTGTTTAAAGTGTTTGCAAACCAAAGGTTATTGCACTTATGTTCGTATAGAAGTGCTTTTAAAATAAAAGTGCGCAATACACTACTTTTGAATTCATTACTGAATTTAGGGTATAACAAGGCAATTAATCACGATTAATTGCAGAAAATCATAGAATTTATAACGATTAAAAATTGTAATTGTTTCCCTTCATTAGTTATAACACAGATAGAACAACCATATTTGGTACACATAATCTCATGGCACCTGCTATACACTTTTACAAACATTTATAAAAGCTCTTAAAGAGTGACCAGTGGGTTCTCTGCTGAACGGTAAACTGCAAATGATCATTTTTAAAATTTCATCAGTCACAGTAGTCACATGACCATTTCAAACTGATGATGACTGCATCATAGCTCTAAAACATGAAGTAGATCAAGTTATAACACAGATATAACTACAATTTTCGGGTTACATAATCTTTAAATGTCCTTTTCTTTTTTAATTCTTATGTAATTCAGTCCAATTATTCGGAAAAATTGAATAATGGAAAATCTGACCCTCCAGTCACAATCATGAACAAGAAAAGCATTTGAATACATTTTATTGTAGATAACATACCATACGACACCTGACACACACTTCTAGAAAAGCTCTTTAGGTGTACTCAGTGTGTTCTCCACTGAATGGTAAACTTCAAATGAAAGTACAGAGAGTCTTCATTTCATATGAACAGTTTTATGTGAGTGAGTTGTCACATGACCATTCATCACTTGAAGAGAAATGAAGTACATTTAAGTTATGACACAGATATAACTACAATATTTGGGACGCATAATCTTCAAAGGAGCATCTCACTTTCTTTTTTATTTCTTGCATAATTTGGTCAATTGGCGTGACTGAAAATTAGACTCTCATTGCCCACCCGTCACAATCAGGACCAAAAAAAGCATTTGGTTCCACTTTATTGTAGGGAGCATTCATGAGACTACGTGACAACTATATAGGCCTGTTATGACACCTGACATAAACATTTATATTCCAACTAATAACAGCTGTCATAATATTTTCTGAAGTTAAATTGACTAAAGTAGTTTTTGTGGCAGTTGATGCTTGTTCGGTATTATTAGCATTAATGTAGGTTTAGTCATAGGTCAATTCATGTAGGTTTATGTCATTTGCCAAATCTACATATTTATATGCGTATATAACTTTTCTAAGACATTTATTAAAGTGGCACATAACTTGTGTCATCAAGCAAAGTTCATGTGGTTACCAAGCTGGGAAAAATTCAATGACCATCAGTGGCTGTAGGGATGACTATAGATTACAAATCAAGCAGCTATTTTAAAGTTATGTCTAAGAAAAATGTCATTTTTGTCATTTTAAAACATTTGGCCAGGAAAAATGTCATTAAAAAATAAGAATATTAAAACTAGGTGCATTTTCCATTGTCTTTGAATAATTTAGAACCTTGTATCTCCAAACAGTGACTTGTATAAAAAAAGAGATTGTATTTCAAGACAATGTTTTGTTCCTACAGTGATGATAGGCTCTAATCAAACTACAAATCAAACTTCATAACACAATAAAAATGTTGAACTAATGAACTGTCAAAAGCTTACATTGTACCAATTATAGTATAGCAGTGTTTTGGCTTGCGGTACAACTGTAGACGACAATGGCAGGACACAGAAAGTCAAATTCATGCATGCACTGCTTTTTTTTTGTCTCTGCAGCTGTCAGGCCCCCAAATAAAAGGGGAAACTCCACTTCAAGAGGACCCTTGAGCTGACAGCTTCTCAGAAAGCGCTTCCAGTAGTAATCAGAGATCAGGAAACGTGGCGTGGAGATATCCATCTGCAGACGGCTGGCCCAGACTGGTCACCTCCGAGGCTCTCTTTAGGAATGCTGCTCTATAGGAATCTGAATGCATTTGCATTCTCATCATATTGGGAATACATCTGACAAATAAGTTGACTTTGACATTGTTCTGACTCGGAAAGTATGAAATAATCAGTCACTTTCACAGAGCAGGATTCGGCCTGCGTCTACATTCGTTCATTTACGTTTTAGCAAAACGGCAGCGAGACGGCGGTCTCTGAGGGTTTTTCGGTCTTGTTTTTTCTCTCTGGCAGGCTCTGTTCCTCCTTTACAAGGCTCCTTTAGATTTGTCTTTCTCCATTTTGCTGGTGTAAGGAAGGACGTGTGCGGTAGTGAGTGTGTAGGTGGTATGAGATACACATTCATGACCCTGAGATCTCTCAGAGGTATCCTCTCTTTTTTTACACTATCTCTCTCTCTCTCTCTCTCTCTCTCCCTCTCTCTCTGTACTATGAACATCCTCGTGGACATCAGACAGCCTCTTCATGTGGTTATGAAGTGCTGTTATCCTGAGGGCGAACTGTTGCTGTTCCAGCCACTGCCGGTTGCGTTTGCGCCGCTGTGGTGGCGATTCCTTCCTGCACATCCTCCAACCAGTGTTTCAACACACCCATCACAGGCTTCATAAAGAGGATCATACTCCACGTTTCATGTGGGCTGATGGCTGGCAGACGCAGGCTGATGAGAGCGAAGCACCCCAGGCCAAGTCCACCCTAACAGCCGGCTGAAGGGTCCAAGCACTGCCACTCTGTCCTCAGATGAAGAGACTGGAGTCAATCAGGCTTCTTTGATAGCAGGATGGTCTTAACACTTACCATATAAGAAGGTTCTACTGTGTAGCTGTCCAACTAAATAATTGATTTTGCGTCATGTCTGAAAATTTTGAGTCATTTGCTTAGGCGAGAACTTCAGATTTGGTACAAAAAATCCTGTTGATTACTCTGGCCATTCAGTATCAGAATCGGAATCGGAAAAGTTTACTGATCCCAGAAGAGATTGTTTATATTATGACTGCAAAGACACAACAATCAAAGACACAAGCAAAATCAAATACAATCCAATAAAAACTCTGCAGACTATAAACTCAGTATGAAATACTATATACACAAAGCTGGGTACAAATACTATAGATAAGTAACTTACAGTTAAGTGAATTACTCATAACACAAACTGTGGTTATGTTATTGCACATAATAATGATAAGTAGTCAATAAGCAATACTGACATTAGACAGTATCATGGCAGATTGGTTGAGTGCTGGTAGGGGAACAATAAGAAAAGAAAGGATAGTGAAATAAGAAGATAACTGCTGTGTGTGCGAATACAGTCTAAAAGTGTTCAAAAGAACTTGTTCATATACTTGGGAGTTTAAGTCAAGTCTACTAATTCTGACACTATTTGCCCATCGGTTCCATTCACAAGGCCGCCTTCATTTTCAAATGTCATTCCTAATGTTATTTTTCCTTTTTGCTTCTGAATAAATGCATGAATCTGATTGATAATCTACTTAACCGCCTATTTAAATACATAAAAAAGGTCAAGCGAATTCTTTACGTCTTTGAGTGCCACTTCAGAACCTCGCGGCTGGCGTCCCCACGTCCCCGAAGCACGGCGTGATTGACAGCGGTTGGAGGAGCGGGAACAATGCAGATTTGGGAGGAAATCTTCAATAAAACAGCAAAACTAACGTGCAGCGCATTGACTGTGTGATAAGGAGGCGAGAGCAGATCTGTGTTTCAAACAGCGCTCCCCCAACGCGACGCTGCCAGAGGCGCTTTTGGCCAGGACGCACCCTCGCTACATGCCAAACACGGTTCGCACCAAAAGAAATAAACACAGCATCCACAGTAATCCCCCAAATTCAAGCTTATTCATGTTAAATCTGGAGAAGAATACATACAGCTTAGCAAAGCCCCCAAGCCTTCCACCATTCAGGCCCAAAAACCTCCCGCCATTCCGCTCATGTCCCTTTATTTCTTTTTCTTTTTTTTTAAATTTGTGCAACCGGACATCTTATGGCACACACAGATACTGGAAGATGGACAGCTTGTCCTGTACAGGCCTATCTCTCTCTCTCTCTCTCTATGTCTCTCTCTCTCTCTGTCTCTCTCTCCTCTCCGTCTCCAGTTTTACGGTGTTTCAGAGCCAGCTGGCTTGTGCAGAAAGAAGAAGGGAAGTAAGCTCCTTATTGCCGAGTCGTGGTATTTGCTTTCCACCAGGGTTGAGTGTACTCATTATGCGATGTTCGCGAGGCTTCCAGTGCTAATTGGTCTTCCACAGAACACAGAGAAGACTCTTGAAAATATGACTGCAGGCGATATAACCTAATTAGGAAGTTTGCCACTGTAAGGAGCTCAAATCTGGCCCTGTCACTAGCACGAACAGATAAACACAGCTATCTGCTCTGCATTTTTTTCTTCTTCTTCTTCTTCTTCCTCTTCTTTTTCTTCCTCTTCACCCCCCTTTCTTTTCGGTTTCATCAAAAAGAGTCAATATGTTCACACATAATGCAAATATTATCTTTCTTCTTTGCTTAATGCTTTAATGGTATTTGTGCAGAAAATGGATTAGAGGATTTGGTTGAGGATTTTGTTCCTTTTTTTTGTTCCTTTTTTTCCATTGGCGATATTGAGCCAATAAATTCTATAAATGTCAAGCTGAAAATCCTTTAAGATGTACGCTCTGCACTTTAGCACTTCTGTTTTAGTGTCTTGTAGTGTCTCACATTCGTGGCTCTTTTAGAATGGCGTAATCATTCGTGTCAGTGTTAAAAAAAATTAAATGCAAGGTGATTGTGCATTTATTCAACATGACTTTTACTTTTCTGAGAGTAAATTTGCTAAGGCCTGCCCCACTTGTGAAGGTCTACAAGCACAAATGACTTCCAACCGTAATCTAACATGCTTTTATACTTGAAAAACACACACTTTTTATCATCATGTATGGCCAAGGCCTTTTATTTGTTTATGAAAATGCTTTTTTTTGGCATATTAGATGCTGCAATATAGTGTTGCTGCAGGTTTTGACTCTGCACTTTATTTTTTTGTTTTACACTATTTGTACCATCTGTGTACTTGTGTATGTGGCTGGGCTGACAGTAAACTCTCTTGAATCTTGAAAGGCTGTTGAAACTATATCAGCTTTGCTAACTTGTGCAATTTATTTTGAAACTAAAACCAGGGAAGAAGAGATCATGTAAATTATCAGGGCTGGGCTAGATGATCTCTCTATGGTCCACTTTTAGAGAGAATTTAAGAATTGTAATATTGACTTTTCACGATTGCATTCATTTGAACAGAGCACAGGCCACATATTTGAACTCTAATTTGCTGCTTGAGCTCACTTGTGTAGACGTCAAGACTGTGTTTAAGTTAACATGTATTTTGCATGAGGTTTAAAGTAATTAAAGGCTGCTCAAAAAGACCAGCAATCCATCCAATCATCCGACCGATCAATGAGTCCTCATTTGGGAAGTGACCCTAATCCTGAAGTTGGTGACAGCCAAACCAGGTTTGAAAATGGGCTAAAATCACACAATATAGTTACAAATCTTTGGCTTACGAGGGCTGTACAAACCGTGCTGTTCTGGCGATGAGCGCTATTGACAGGCTATCCGATTAAAGGCCTATGCTTAAAATATTCCGTTTAAATATGTCATATTTTTAACTAGAGGGTTGAAGTTGCCACACTTTGCAAAATGTTTGCCCACAAGCCTGTATTTTTTATTTATTTATTTATTTTTAAGAAAATCTCCTCAGTTGTAGCCATGACAGACCCTTTCACAGCCTTAAGCAGTAATCCTCTTGGGCGCGAGCGTGTTTTATACCATCTTATTCCAAGATCTTATCAGTTGCTGTGAAAAAGCTTTTAAAAAATGTCCACGTATGCAAGACAGTGCAGGGTTTTAAGGGGATGGGGTATTTAAAACCTGCTATCAGTTGCTCCTGGCCTACCAAAAAAAAAAAAAAAAAGACAAAGCAAAACCAGAAACATATCATACATGTCCAGATTCGCCTCGTCTTTGTTACATTTCAGTTGTAACCTCTGCATTTCTTGTCTTATAACATGATTGTTTCCATCCCACCGCTGTCATTTTCAGTCGAACTACACTGCAGTTTCTGGGTTTTTTTTTTCTTTCTTTCCAGCACTACAGTTCATGTCTAACACAAGTCAACAAGACCAAAGCCTGGCTTTGGAGCGACAAAAGGATAAAAATACTGTGGCTCGTGTCTGAACCTTTCAGAGCGCGGTGTCTGTGATGGAAATCAGGGGGGAACTCATTCATAATGCAGGTAGGCAGTGGCTGGCTGGAACGCACTGGAGGATATCATAGTGAGAGTGACATCGGACAGCCAGAGCCGCTCTCTCTCTCCGCCACGCTCGACTGGAGTTTCCAGAGGGCCTCCACTGGCCTTCTTCCTCTGTCCCCTCTCCGGCCGGGTCCCAGGGGCACAGCTGCGGCCTGAGTGACCTCCGGGGGAGGGCTGGGTGCCGGCCGTCTGGGCCCAGGGCGATGGAGGAGATGAGAAGGGGGTGGGAGGGGTAAGTGTGTGCGTGTGTGTCTGTATGTGTGTGTGCGTGTGTGTGTGTGAAGGGGACAGGTTCTGGGCGTCTGCCTTTGAGCCAGGGGTTTTCTGGCAGGCACTGCAGGCCGCGTCGCATTCTGACAGAACAAGTGTTGCATGAGATGCACGGGCGGGTCTCAGAGATCCAGGAGCAGGTGTTGTTCATCGACGGCCGCACTGGAGCGGAGACCCCTCAGCGCACGCAACCGCGGCCAAAACGCTCGGGCCAGGACCACTTCCCCAAACACACACTCACACACACACACACACACACATTGATGCATACACAAAAGCACGTACCTGCATACTAAGACACACTAATGATAATGGATTTGAGGCGATTAGGCAGCCAGATACTAATGGATCAGAACACACGAGCACACAGGGAACCACTGAGCTGCTGGCCAGCGAACGAGACCGAAAGGTGGGGAAAGGGCTGAATGTTCATAATGGCGGTAACTGGTGAAATGGCTGTAGGACATTCTCATTGGTAAAATGTAACTAATTCTAATTCAGGGAGTCAGGGAAGAAAGGGCAAAACTATTGGGTGATATCCATCACTTTTTCTGCTTTTTCATGCAGCTGTGTGTTAAACGCTTAAAGAAACAAAGAGCACACGCTACTCAAGCCA
>JBBPCX010000114.1:44657684-44660184 GCA_037974365.1 Hydrocynus forskahlii | reverse complement strand
AATGCTTTATGCATTAACTGCATATGAACATATTCAGTGATGCACTTTATACCAGACAAAATAATCAGTTTTAACTTTAGAGTTTTTAAATGTAGGACAATGTTTGCAAACATCCGACAGCTGTTTTACAACCCAGTCGAGGCAGTTTATCATTCTGATTAATGAAGAGAGGCTGAAACACACTCTTAAATGAGGGGTGAGGGGTGTGTATGTGTGTGTGTGTGTGTGTGTGTGTGTGTGTGTATTACAGATTCTAATTAGTCTGAATGGGTTTTTCACTGTGTTTAGAGTGGTGATGTTTAGAGTGGTGGTGTTTAGAGTGGAGGTGTTTAGAGTGGAGGTGTTTACAGTGGAGGTGTTTAGAGTGGAGGTGTTTAGAGCAGCGATGTTTGGAGTGGTGGTGTTTGGTGCACCAGTGTTTAGAGCAGAGGTGTTTAGAATGGCAGTGTTTGGAGCGGAGTTGTTTGGAGCAGCAGAGGTGTTTAGAGAGGTGGTGTTTAGAGCACGTGTTTAGAGTGGAGGTGTTTAGAGTGGTGGTGTTTGGAGCGGCGGTGTTTAGAGAGGTGATGTTTAGAGAGGTGATGTTTAGAGAGGTGATGTTTAGAGAGGTGATGTTTAGAGTGGCGATGTTTAGAGTGGCGGTGTTTAGAGTGGTGGTGTTTGGAGCGGCGGTGTTTAGAGAGGTGGTGTTTAGAGAGGTGATGTTTAGAGTGGTGGTGTTTAGAGAGGTGGTGTTTAGAGAGGTGATGTTTAGAGTGGTGGTGTTTAGAGTGGCGATGTTTAGAGTGGCGGTGTTTGGAGCGGCGGTGTTTAGAGCAGAGGTGTTTGGAGCACCAGTGTTTAGAGAGCGGTGTTTAGAGGGGAGGTGTTTAGAGCAGGGGTGTTTGGAGCGGAGGTGTTTGGAAGTTTTTAAGCATGGAGAGTTTATGGCTGTTTGGTCTGTAAAGTGGAGGCTGAATCACCAGCCGGTCCTGTTTATCATCCCGAATTAATTTGTTAAAAAATGTCAACATCGTCTGTCACGTACCTGCGGTCAGTGCTGTGGATTCTAGAAGAAATTTCCCACAGGTGAGAGTCAGGCCCCGCCCCCTCGAACAGACCCTTCACTGACAGACCTTCCGCTCCATCTGCGCTCTGCCCGGTCCTCCTGCCGTAATTGGAGCTTGTCTCTTCTGTCTCCACGCCGAGTCCCAGGTGGATGTCCGAGCGCCGCTGTGGGACAAAGGGGCGACTGCAGCAGGAACAAGGCCGTCCTGTGTCCGGACTCTGCCCCTTTCACCTGCCCTAATTACCCCAGTGTGCTGCAGCCTGCCCCAAGAGACCCCGTCAACCACACATTACCATACACACACACACACTCTCACACACACTCACACACACACATACACACACACACCTACACACACACCACACACACACAAACACACACACACACACACTCTCACACACACACACCACACACACACACACACACACACACACTTTCTCTCTCTCTCACACACACACACACATCGTCTTCTAAGATGTGCTAGAGGCTGCTTTTTACAAAATATTGGTGAAAATTAGAGATGGATGGTAATTTTTGAATTTTGTAGTACTGATTAAATTATTAAAAGCAAATAGTTTATGTGACTATCGTCTGGTCTTAAATATTTATCCTTTGTTTTACCGGCACTTGATTGTAAGTAAAAGGTTAATGCTGCCAGAACGTGGCAGTAATGCACCGATATGCTGTTTTCCAGCTGCCATTAAACAACATAAGAAGATGAATAACATGTTACTGATGGTGAGAGTAGATGCTATGCAGTTCAGACATTAGAAGACAGTGAAAGATGGGTCTCTCTCTCTCTCTCTCTCTCTCTCTCTCTCTTTCTCTCTAAATTCCCTTTCTTAGTGAAACACCCATTCAGATTAATTAGAATCTGTAATACACATACACGCACACACACACACACACACACACACACACAAACACACACACTACAACAAGTGCTCAGAAGAAACACTATTTCATTTTTCTTCATCTTTCTTATTTTTATAGATCAATATTAACCTTCTATTTTTCTACATTTCAAATATTTAGAATAAAAAAGTACTTTTTAATTTTGTTTAATCTAAAAGTAGAAAAGCTAATTTTAATGTTTTAATTTTTAATGTCTATCAGCAGCACACTGTTTATAAATAAACAACTTCTTTCTAGAAATGCATCCAAACACTCGCACTCCAAACACCTCTGCTCCAAACACCACCACTCCAAACATCACCACTCTAAACACCTCCACTCTAAACACCTCCACTCTAAACACCACCACTCTAAACACCTCCACTCTAAACACCTCCACTCTAAACACGACCACTCTAAACACCACCACTCCAAACACCTCTGCTCCAAACACCACCACTCCAAACATCACCACTCTAAACACCTCCACTCTAAACATCACCACTCTAAACACCTCCACTCTAAACACCACCACTCTAAACACCTCCACTCTAAACA
>JBBPCX010000114.1:44638292-44657584 GCA_037974365.1 Hydrocynus forskahlii | reverse complement strand
CTCTCTCTCTCTCTCTCTCTCTTTCTCTCTCTCTCTCTCTCTTTCTCTCTCTCTCTCTCTCTTTCTCTCTCTCTCTCACTCTCCTGAGTTTCAGCCTAACCTTCCGGCCCATTACTGCTCATTGTAGGATGGGGGTGAAGAATAATTGCATGGCTGGGTGACAGGCCATCTATCCATGTAGACCCATGCCGTTTCCTTCAGGAGCACTGCCCAGTAATAGCAACATGCCCTGGAACACAAGCTGGAAAATGTACCTCATACCTGCCTGGATGTTTTTAGGCCATTAAGAATACCCTGCCATCTATATAAACCTGGAGAGTAGGGGGTCTCTCTCTGCTCCGCTGTACTGTAAGTGCCCAACAGTTTGATAGATCCGCAACTACTTCTGTAAATGCCCCGTCCTCGTCCATTCCCGTTTTCAAGCTCTCCCTCTGTCTTTCTCTCTCTCTCTCTCTCTCTCTCTCTCTCTCTCTCTCTCTCTCTCTCTCGTCATTTTCAGCAGAGAGAGAGAGAGAGAGAGAGACATCTTTTAAATTGCCCATGGAGATGTGGAGAGGAGAAGAGCAGTCATCTGCAGATAAAATGACTATATTACATCAGCCTTGCTGTCAATTTCCATCTTTCTCAGCCCCGAATTCTGAATTCAGGTTTGCGGGTTAGATGGATAAACTGTGCAATAAAACATTATAGCTTTCAGTTCGAATCTTCCACACTTTTCCTGGTCTTTAAGTATTTTACGTGCTGATTATAACAATAGTCCATGCTTCTTTTGTATCCTCTATTCATAATGTTTCATTAATGCATATATATGGTGTGCACAATACCTTGTAATGCCTGGCCTGAGATTGCATGACTGCATGTATGACTTTATAAGATCAGGCTTTATTATGCATTATTATCTCAAAATAGTCTTTACTGCACTCCACATGCACTAAAATAAACTTTCCTTAACACTTAAAACACTTAAAACACGCACTAATTAAAACTACTTCACTTAAAGCCTGATGTATAAAGTGATCAATGAAAATGTATTACAAACTATAATGCTGTCATGAACAGGTATGAACCTTAATGTCATAAAGCCCTTGCTTTATATAGCATTATGAATGAAATCATAAATACTTAAGAATAATGATATAAGCTTAAGAGTATTTATATATAGGTACTATGAAAGGCATAGTATGCCTTATAAATGCAACACGAATACCGAATTTATTAAATATATATTTGAAAGTCATGTATTTGACTATCCAAAGTAAGAGAGTTTCTCCCTCAATATCAGGTCAGCTGCGTTTTTAATTGTATATCCTGAAAGATTTAGAAACAATATCTATTTTTTTTTTAACTTGTACTTTTTGGTATTTTGTGTCATTTTGCATTTTTCACATATTACTTTTTCATACATATTTCATATATTCACTCAGTATACTCCATCAAGCATATAATTAAACTGGTAGTATAGGACTTATATTGAAAAACAAGTAAATAATTAAACAGACAATTCAAATTATATACATTACATAGAATAATGCATTCAGTTTTCATGTTTCTTTTGTCCATTATAAATGAAATTTCCTTCATCCACTGGTTTGTTTGACCATGTTCAAGAGGAGGCACTCGTAGAAAAGCTGCAGAGCTCAGTAGTGGAGCAACAGACAAAGAAACGTCAAGCCCAACATGAAGGTTAGCAAAGCTGAAGGTGAATAATGGCATTTATAAGGCCAACCAATGGCCTAATTTGTCTCGAACGACATAATCAAGCTCACACGCTTGCGCTGGCCTTTCTACCTGTGGAAGCTTCCTCTTCCCCTGGTGGCCTGGGATGGAGGGACGGAGAGGAGCAGAGGAAATAATAACGCAGCCGCCGCAGGTAGAGAGAGCGGGAATCCCTCGGGAATCTCCACGGCGACAACCAATGTTCCCAGGAAGGGCCGACTTGCTGGAACTTTTCCCTCTAATAGACACAAATGGGCTCACTTTCCTCCTCCTTTATGAGACATTTTGTCTTCAGAGTGGCTGGCCAGGTCCGCTGTGACAGCTTCTATTGGAATCTGTAGGCACACTTAGGTCAAAAACACTGCAGAATACACTTTTCTACATCACGCAGCCAATTCCACAGACAGATGGTGCACGCACATTTTCGCCAGCGATATTTTCTGAACTATTCGGTCTCGTTTCTAATGGCGTGCCGATGTGTAGGAGTAAATGAGGTGAATGAGAATGTATCTAAATAAAAATTGGAAAAAAAAATGTATTGGCAGAAACGGTGGATTCTGTTCCTGGTGTGCTGCAGTCAGGGTCTTCACTTATTCTGAGAAAACTGACCATATCAACCCCCCCGCCCCTCCCCCCCTTCTCCAGAGTCCTCATTGCCTTCCAGTTTCATAACACGTCCAGTACAAACTGTTTCTCATCACACATAAAGCTCTGTGTGCCCTGGTCCCCAATTACTTGCCCAAACTCTTTCATTCATGTTTCCTTATATAACCTATGACTGAGTCAGGCCTTCTCCAAGTTCTGTCGCTGGTCATGAGTGGTCAGTCATTTAGCACGGGTCTGGGTCTTTTTAAAGTCCCCTTTATCAAATTCTTTGCTAAAGATGCTGAAGGTTTTCCTAACATAATCACTCATCCTCCAGTTTTTTATATACAGTGTTTTGGTTCAAATTTAATTGTCTTATAATTCAAATGCTACTGCATATCTTTGCTATTTTTTACTTGAAAATGCCAATGCTGACAATTGTACGACAAACACACCAAGACAACATAGAAAATTATATTAATTTACATAAAAATTCAACCTTTTCCTTCTCCTGAGAAGAATTTTGGAAACACGAGTTGCAACAATAGCAATGATATGCCATAGTCTATAATGTCTTATACGTGTTTTAGGATTATTGAGCATGCAACAGATGTTTTATAAATAAAACAAATAGTAATAAGTGATCATTTAAACAACATTAGTTCCAATTGTACAGTTTGCTTGCTGGACCAGCTCTACCAGTAATGTTATTTGTGATAAAGACATGTTTTCCCACAGTAATTATATCATTTCTTGGCATGGCAACACCAATTCCTCACTTTACACCTCAATAAATTATGTTAATTTTCTTCTTTAACACATAGATTTTTATGATAGAATATTTAATTTGGTCTGCTTCTCAGTTAGAGTGTGACATTAAATCTACATGAAATTCCAAGCTTTTCATCACCCTGATGTAGTTTTTGCAGTCAGCAGCTAAGAGGTGGGAATGGCTAACCAAATCTGTTTTCCTCAAAGGATCCTTCTATTTTTGGCAGAAGGAATTGCTTACAGGAGTCTAATGGCTAGATGCTGGCTCAGGTTGTTCTGTAATGCTTTGCTTTATTGTCCTCAAGGTATTAAAATGTTTATGACCAAGTATGCATTTAAATGTATGGATGAAGTCTGCGTTCAAAGTGTTGTTTCTTCTTAGAAACTGAAGATGTTTTATCAAGAACTATTAGTGAGTGTGACCTTCTATATGTAAAATAGATCAAAACTGGCAACTCATTTCTTTTTTGATTGCACTTGTTTTTCTGTCCTTTTTTTTGACACGTTTTTTACATTCATTGTCCCTTGTGACCAAGTCCATCCAGCCTGTCCAAACAAAATCTTGAGGGGAAAAGGCGAGGATCCAGACAGCTTGAGATGGGGGTGGGGGCCCCGCTGCAGAGCTGACATTGGCCTTCTACAGCAGGCAAGGCCAGACGACTGCCAAGCTAACAGTAGTAAACAATCAGGGCCCACCAAGTGGAAAACGAGGAGGGCAGAGTGAGTGTGTGAGCGGACAAGGGGCTGTTATTGGATTTTATGGCCTTGTCCCCTTTGCTTCCATAAGACTGGAACAATCTGAAACTGCTCATGATCTTACCATCCATTTTAATTGACCCTTCAGCCCTTTCAGAATGACCCGTCAAGCGATGGTGGCTTTCAAACACGTGTGCGAGAACTGAAACAGTTTGGTAATATAACTGGTGTCTATTTATTTACTTATTTATTTATTATTTCTTTCTTTATACAAAACACAATAAGATGCTAATACAACTGTTCTAAATCAACACTGATGCACTGAAGAGTAGTAAGAGTTACACATTAATGTGAGCTCTCGCTTCAAAAGTAAACTCAGACTGGCTCCTATTATTTAAAAAAATTTGCCCGAATATATACATTTCACTAAAGTTAAATTAAATGACAGTAAATCATACTTCTCGCTTAGACGCTACCTCTCATTTCCTTAAAAGATGTGAAAACAACTTGAGGGTAAAATCAATACGCTGGACAGTCTCCAGCCTCACTTGTTAACCAGCGGGAAACGTGTGTTTAATTGAACTAAAAGCAAATGAGTCAGGATGCATCCTGATTGAACCGAAGGCGTTAGAACTGTGCATGGCGGGTGCTGGGAGTGATCCGGCTCCGTCCAGCATAAGGCTGACTGACTGCAGCTCCTACTGCTGAAGTGCGAGGTCAAGGCTCACTCAGTTTGACTGGCAAAGCCTTGACAAAGAACTTCACAATCAGAGAGAGAGAGAGGGAGAGAGAGAGAGAGGGAGAGAGACAGAGAGACCGAGAGAGGGAGAGGGAGTGAGAGAGGGAGAGAGAGAGAGAGAAAGAGAGAGAGATCAAGGGAGGGAGAGAGAGAGAGAGAGAGAGAGAGAGAGAGAGAGAGGGCAGACGAGTAGGCGTTTAGGCTGAAGTCGATCAGTCAGGCAGTCAGTCATGCACTTCCTCAATCAGTTCCCATTTACCAGGCCAGCCCAAGGCTGCTCTCCTCCTGCCCGTCAACACCCATCCACCGCAGCTGACACCACTGCTGCCATTTATCCTGCTCCAGCAGACCACACACAAACACACACACACACACACACACACACAAGCATAGTTGTACTCCCTTGCATGCATGCTATTAGCTCTATTCTAAATGCTCCTGTATAACAGAGCCACATGCACCCAAAACAAACATAGCTACATCCAGTCATTCTCACATACAGAGCTTCTTACAGACATACAGACACACACCAGGGGCTGCACAGACTAATGTGGGCAGCAGGTGATCAGTTGAGGCCTAAAATACATCAGCAGAAAAACTGCTTTGCATGACCAAGGGGAAAGTTTGTCATTGAGAAGCATGGATTGTCATGAAATTGCTAATTCTGAAATGTCTGATGATTTTAAAGTGTAGTTTATATAGGTCGGTTTGTAACAGTTTTCTTAATGAGACTAAATGAATTAGAACACAAACTGTCCAGCAAAAATGCATACCTCACACCTAAAGGTTCTGCAACACACACTCAATCAAACAAACAAAATCTAGCATAGCTACACATAATACAGCTACACACACACCGACATACACACACAAACCAACAAAATCTAGCATAGCTACACATAATACAGCTACAAAATACAGTCTAGCATATCTACACACAGTAGAGCCACACACACACACACACGTACATGCACACACATATGTATATAGTCTCATGTGTACAGCTATATTAGTACTCCTGTAGAGCTGCTCCCACCTCATTCCAAACAAACATCTCACACACACACACACACACACACAGACACACACACACACGGGCGGAAACATTAGCACATTTACATTCATACATACTCTCACACCTGGTCGAGAACTTAGCCTGCAGGATCAGTTGTACTCTTAGGCTGAGGGTGGTGTTTAATTGCGAACACACTGAAATTCTCAGCCACTAATTTGAATATAAACTCATGTGGCCATACAGACGGAGGGAAAGGTCAGAACACAGGGTCAGTCATACCGCGTCTCCCCTCCAGCACAGCAAGCTTCAGTGCGAGGCCCAAGGGTGCATACCACAGCGCTGAGCTATCAACACGTTTAACATTTCACCACTACTGGACGTGCTTCTTTAGACACTGTGGTCATTAGTCATCATGATGTTAATACTGTTTTTATAACAAATGTTAGAATCATGTTTTATGTAAATTGAATATTCCTAAGTGTGCAAAATGCGTACATTGCTATGAGGGAAAAATCCTGCTCGTTTCAAGAGTCAACCTGATAGTTTTAATATAAACTGTAGGGACAATTCCACCAAAATGTCTTCAAAAATCCAAAATTTGGACCTTATTTACTATTCAAAAGAATTAGAATCTGCAGTTTTTAAGGCATATAACAGTAAAATAATGTTAAATCTGGAAATATTAGTTTTCTGTGACTAAATTGTCCTGCAATACCCTAGACGTACCTCTCTACTAAAAATGGATCATAAAAAAATATTTTCTGCCATAATTGTAAAACAATGTCTCAGGCATCACGCAGTGTGTTCATAGTCATTTCACGTGTAATAACTTTCAGTTTTTCTAGATGTTAACCACTTCAGAAGTCTGGTTCCTATCACCACAACTGTGAACACATTATATACAGTTGTGATGCTGAATAAGTCTGAAGGGAAATTAGGGTGAAATCCTTTGGCCTGGTTGCGAACATCATTCGCTACTGTGATTTCTCTAGTGACTGACTGTTATCTACTCCGTCAAAAGTTATGCTTTTTTTTCCAGGTTTGAATAGCTGTGCACTCAACTTTCATAGTGCATAGTGCACAGATCATCACTGTCCAAAAATCTCCTGGTATCTTTCCAGCAGAGGGTGTTCTTTGCTTTTAATGTAAATTTATGAGAATGGATTTAATTTAGAAGTCATCCTGGGACATTTTCTCGAACGGTGTAGAAATGAAACCAACACATAAATAAATAAATGATGGGAAAAAAACATCAACTTTTCTGTACAATGATTGACATCGTAAGACTTCTTGTTACAAATTCAGTCTTAATGTAAAGTTTGGCATGGGTCATTTTCGGTCAGAAAGTTTCGCCCCACATTTCTTCTTTTTACATAAACCCTCACCAACCGCGGTTTTACAGAGCGCAATATACAGTCTTTGAAGTTCAGCAGAGATATTTTCCGTGAACCCAGCGCACCTGAAGAGACTCTTCTCTGGGCCACGATAGACCCATCCACTGTGTCATCTGGCCTCCTCTCCTGTCGGTGAAGTTTCTCCGACTTCAGAAACTGTCTTCAAAGCCAATCTGACAAAGAGGCCATAAACATGCAGACACCTGAGCTGCGGGCCCAGACAAAGAATGTTGGGATTTCTTCCTGTGGATGGGTATCAAAAAAAAAAAGAAAAAAGAAAAAGAAAAAGAAAAGAAAAGAACCCTCTTGCATCAAATATTCATTCTGAGGGCATAAGAAACGGTAAATTATACATACCTTGTCTGCGTATTTAAAAATGTGGCATAATATGATTAGCATAGATATTTGAGCGTGATGACGAGTGGGTCTCCTGCACGCAGCGGCGTCTGAAGGAGAGAGACCTGAACGCCGCTCGCTTCTTTTTGTTCCCCCTCCAGCGCTCTGTCATCGCCACATCTCATTAAAGTTTAAACGGAGCCTTTTTTAATTGTCACTCTTCTGACAGGTTGATGGGGATGAGGTGGAAATTAAGCTTCCTCCAACATGCATAATGCAATTTGGGAGTCCATTGTTAGTGCATGGGAAGGATTGGGGCTACAATGGGTGTCATCTAGTCAAGTTATTATTGCATTTTTATTTTTAGGCATTTTCCCAAAAGTTGGGCTGCTTCAGGTAGACGACGCACGTCAACACTGCTTTTGTAGGTCACACACAACTTTTACGGATTTATTCACACCGCCTCTGGTCAGCACACCATAACATGGATTTCTCACAGTTTTAGACACACTCTTGAAGAATAAAGGTTACTGAACACATCGTCGCCGATGGAACAAAAGCTTTTCTCTCCATTTTTATAGATTAAAAACACCAACTGACCTTTCTATTGTGTCAGAGTTTTCAAATGAATGAATGGACTGAAAGAAAAAGCCTAAAAAGTCCATTATTACGCGAACCTTCATTAAAGGTTATTGCTTTCTTTGAAAAAGTTGTAGTTTTGGAAATATGAGATCTGGAGACGGAAGGCTCTGAGAGCAACAATATGGAAAAATCTTTAGTTGGTGGATGGTCTTGAAGGTTCCTTCATCTATTTTACAAAAGAACCATGTACTGAAAGGTTCTATACTGTACCAAAAGTGTGGTATTACTCCAAAGAACCATTGAGAATGGCAGCTTTTGTGTAAGCGGAATGGTTGAGCCAGACGGACAAATCTGGGTCCAGAGGTTGTGGCGGTGTCACAGGTTTTACTCCAGGTGGTTGTTAAACGTCCTGCCGAGCTTTCTATTGAAGACAATGATTTTGGGTCTATGTGTCATGGTGTGAGGCCATGGCAGCTAACCCCACTGTTAAAGACGGCTCATTCCTCAGAGTCTGCTCTCTCTCTCTCTCTCTCTCTCTCTCGCTTTCTCTGTCTATCTATCTCTCCCTCTTAAGGCCTCTGATGGGTTGCCCTTCGTCGTGTTCACTTTGGCTTCAAAGCTCTACCCCACATGCATGCCTGGGGCTGGCTGTGTCTCCCCCTCCCAACTCTGATGCCTTCTGACTCCTCTGCATTCTCCTGTTTATGAATCTTTAATAGATGACAGATCTGTTTTATAAGCACACCGAGGCTGGGCCTCCTCCGTGTCACTTTTGACACCGATGCCACAGGGAGGAGCAGCACTCGGGCTACTGCACCCCTCCTCACACACTCAAACACACACACACACACAGACTCTTACACACTCTTACACAAGTAGACAGACACTTCAGTGGGTGATAGATGGCAATGGGTGTCATTTGCTACTCAGAACTGCATCATTCATGTTTGTGGTCTAATAAAATAACGTTCTAGTGCAGGCTGCACTGTAGTTTACTTTTTAATTATTAATCCTGAGTACTCAGTGAGTAGCACAAGCATAGTGAAGGTAATATGTAAGTTACACCACCAGTCAAAAGTTTGGACACACCTTCACATTCAGTGTTTTTTCTTTGTTTTTATTATTTTCTACTTTGTAGCTTAATATTGAAAGCAGACAAAGTGATGAAGGCACACATGGAATTATGCAGTAAACAAAAAAAAAAGAGTTAAACAAACCAGATTATGTTCTGTAATAAAGTAATGATGGACTGTTGTTTCTTTTTACTTAGTTAAGGGGTTCTTGCCATAATGTGGAGTAGAACCGTAGTGGAATAGGATTACTAACTGTGTACCAACCCTACCATCACAACTGATGATCCCAAACACATTAAGAAGGCAAAAATTCCACTAATGAACTCTTAACGAAGAACACCTGTTAATTAAATACCATTCCAGGTCGATTCCTCATGAATCTGATTGAAAAAATGCTGAGTGTGCAAAGCTGTGCAATAGTTGATGTTTTCAGTATTAATCTACAATGTAGCCAATAATAACAACAAAGGAAATTGTTGAATGAGAAGGTGTGTCCAAACTTTTGACTGGTAGTGTATGCTGAACTAAAGAAATGTGACTCTGCAATACATAAATCTGTAGGGTGTCTTGTAATGTTTTGTTTTTTAGTATGTGCAGTATTTTCGATGTGTACAGTGGCGTTTGGCCACACTACTTGAAGGACGTTTTGTTGATGTAGTTGAAAATAGCCCACCCCTCTACAGAGAACACACACAGTCTGCACACTTTAATGAGCAATGACTGTTAACTTCCTAAATATGTTGAATAAAATATATTAACAGTTTGTGCAGACATTATTTTATGCAGTGCTCATCAAGAATAGGCCCAGGCCCTTGTAAAATAGTTAAACATATATATATATCAGGAACAGCAAAAGACATCTGTGTAAATGCAGTATAAAGTATATTTGGACTTTATTGCCATTATTAATGACAACAATTCCAATTAACTTTGGTGTATTTTATCAGATTGGGTTTTGTCATCAATTTATAGATGCAAAAAGCCACTCGAGGCCTTCTGCCACGGCTAACAGGAGATACTAATGGTGGTAAAATCACTATAACATGCCTCTCTCGTGGCTTATTGCTTTATTGCAAGTTATACTTAGGCCAAATTTGCGAGTCGTCTCAAAAGGTCTCACACTGTGGGACAATCATGCACTTTAACATCAATTAGGCGTGTAAGTCGATGGAAATGCACCACAGTAAAGCAATTAGGAACAGTGACTGTCACCCATTTAAACGCAAAACAAACTTTCTCGGGTTTGATTGAGCGCTCTGTGTAAGCATGGCCACATATGAGCGCGCAGCCCTGATGTGTTCACATACCATAGTGCCATATAGTAAAACAGCAGTGCCGGTTCACTGGGTGGCAAGTTTTATAAGCCCCCCCTCCCTCACACACACACACACACTTTCAGCTCTTTTCTCTCCTCCACTCTTCATGAAAGATCACAAGTCAGGAGAAAGCAGAGTGCAGTGCGTCTCCTTCATGCTCTTAATCACTTTATTGTGAGATGAAGTGAACTTGACAGGCCAGGCTATTGGAACACTGCCTCTCTAAGTTGCAGTTGGGTTGATGCCCCCCGGGACCGTGCCAGGGCACTGACAGCTAATTGTTAATTGTTGGAGGGGCATCCTGGCAAAACGTCGACGTGCCAACTCATGGCCCTCCGATTGCTTCCATTCAGTCTCATTCTCTCTCCTCTCTCCCTCGCTCTCCTCTCCCTCTCTTTTTCTATTTCTCTCTATATCTCTCTCCTCTCCCCTCTCTCTCTCTCGCTCCATCTCTCTCCCTCTTTTGCTCTCTCTCTTTCTATGTCTTTCTTTCTCTCTCTCTCTCTCTCTCTCTCTCTCTCTCTCTCTCTCTCTCTCTCTCTCCCTCTCTCTCTCTCTTTCTCTTTTTTATACACCCATAGTGATAATAAAACAATAATAAAGCTGCATTTGTGGGATCTACTTGTGTCATTTGTCCCATCAAATGTTTTTAAAACATGAGATCCGCGCTCCTGATGTATTTTTAACAGTGTTAATGCATTTCTTGCATGTCACCCGCTGACAGCACCGCCATACTTGGTAGTCAGCCACCAGGGAAATTTACATGCATTTGAATTTGCACTGGCAAGCCCTGCCATCACCCCCTGACAGCCCATTTAACGGGTGATGAGTTAATCTGAGCCCGGCTCTGAGCCTGCTGATCTCCCGCCTCAAACCGCCTCGCTGGGAATCAGGCCTAAGTTTCAGCTTCCGAAAAGTGACTCCTCCGGTTCTTTATGGTGGGAAAAGAAGAAAACACGTAAACACTAGTGTCACGATAACAGCAAAGTAGGCTTTGATATAAAAAATATACAAATATATATATTTTTTCTGGATTCCCAAACAGGGGTTGAACATCATCCAGTATCCTGAGCAGAGATTCTCCACTGAAAGGAAAATCTTTATTGACTCTTAGTCTTACCTTTCAAATGAAATTTTAAGGCTTATGTTCTTTTTAGGAGGTTTAAAAAGGTCCCGATAATGGTGAACTAATCGAAAACTGAATGTGAGTCATTGACTCAGAAACAGGCACTCAGATATACTCAAAGAAAATTCAAGACATTTATTATTCATCTGTTAGCATCCACTCATACATGCATGTTAGTATTACTGTATATGTGAGGACATTCTATGGACTGTGCAACCCTGGATCTCTAGTTAAACTACACCTACACCTGAACGTGACCCTAAATTTAACATCAGTAACCATGGATTGATGTTTTAGTGGAAGCTATACAGCCTCCAACTTTCTCCAGCATCTCTCTCATTATTATTATTATTTTTATTTTTATTATTATTATTGGTAGTAGTAGTTGTAGTAGTAGTGTTTTTTTTTATTATTTACTTATTTTTATGTGTTGGTCAAACTATCATTAACTATGACCTGTGGACTGAATAGTTCTTATTTTTCCTTCCTTTCTCAACTTTTCTAATGATTCTCTTACTGCTCACTTATAAACTTAAAACATGAGAAGGTGTGGGGGGGGGGCTATAAGGAAAGTTCTAACTACCTAACTAAAGTGTTTTTTTTTTTTACTGTGACCTATACTAGTCATGTCAGGTCTCTCTGTAGATCAGATGTGTGTCAACATCCGGGAGGTGTCACTTACAAACAGGCTTTCCACTGAGTCTCAGAGTTTGAGGGGTTAAACTAGATTGAGGCTGACAGTTTTCAACACATTAACCATTCTCATGGCCCTGAGAGGGCAAAGGCATGAATTGGGTTTCTTAGGGTGCAGGTGGTAATGAATAAGCAGGAGTCACTAATAGGGACAGAGGAGGAGAGTAATGTGAGTAATGTGATCATATAATAGAAGTTATAGATTATATATATATATAAAACAACATACAGATGTGTGTATGTGTGGGTGGGTGTGTGTGTATGTGCGTGTGTGTCTACTGAATTTTAACACTGGCTTTTAAAATACCCATTAGATTACTGAAAACCCCACATTGTTAAAAGAGAGAGAGAGAGAGAGAGAGAGAGAGACAGAGAGAGACAGAGAGAAAGAGAGAGAGAGAGAGAGACAGAGCGAGAGAAAGACAGAGAGAGAGGTGATGAGAGCTAGACTCCGTGTGTCTGGCCCGTGTCCTGTAGCGTCTGGCTTTGAGCAGCAGAAGTGTTGGGGGGATCGCTTCCAGAGGGACTTGGTGACCCCGCAAATAGTGCAAGGTCAAAGATCAGACTTAGGAAAGGTCATCCTCACAGACAGTGAGGTCACACACTTTCCTGACACAGCAAATAAGAAACAGACCACACCTGAGGGAGGCCCCTGTAGAGAGAGGGAGAGGATACTCATCTAATAAACTGTTCTTTTAAGACCATTTGGTGTAATGTACAATATGAGTACAATGCTTGTGTACAGTTCTAAATATACAGTATATATAATGTACATAGCTGAAAATGAATTAGATCTAATGTACATGGTTACACTTGTAAATGTTTGTTTGTACATTTACATTTTATACATTTTTCTACATGTTTTATTACTAAATTCTAGCCTTTAATTTGAACTTCACTTCACTTCACTTCAGAGTGCAAAGAGAGCAAGGGCGAGCAGCAAAACAACAAAGGGACAAGACAACATTTAGTCCAATTAGTGTTTGAATGAATATAGTGCTATGACCGTTGCTGTATTCTAACAATGGAGTCAAAAAAATGCAGTGTAGAGGTGCATAGCAATTAATAATAAGATAAATATGATAAGATTTCATTAGCCCTTATTATTAACTCTTATTAGTCCCACAAGTGAGAATAATTGTGCAAATATAGAAGCAGCAGTACAGAGAATGTCCAGTATATAATAAATAATGGGTTTTACAGTGGCAGTTGGGGTGTAAGTTGTCATATTTAAATGTGTAGTCCAAATGATATGCATATTTAAATATATTGTATATATAATATAGAGTACTTTAAAGGCCTTTTAAAATACTCTATATTCATAGCCACCAGCCCATACACAGCAAATGTGTGTTCTGCACTGCGTGTTCTGACACTTTTCTGTTATAGCCAATATGAACTTTTTCAGCAATTTGAGCCACAGTAGCTCTTTTGTGGGATCAGACTGATGGGCTAGGCTTCACTTCACACACACATCAGTGAGCGTTGGCCCCAGTGACCCTGCCACCAGTCGTCTTCTTTTGGTAATACTAAAAATGACATACCTGGAACACCCCACAAGACTTGCTGTTTTGGAGATGTTGTGACTCCAGCCATCTCAAATTTGCTCTTATCAAAGGTGCTCGGACGCTTATGCTTGGTCAGTTTTCCTGCCTGCACTTAATATATCCTGCCTCTTAAGAGGCGTCATTGTATGAGACAAATAATGTTGTTCACCTCATCTGTCAGTGGTTTTAATGTTGTGGCTGATCAGTGTACTAAGGCCAGAGAGTGTGTGTGTGTCTAAATATATATATATAGTTCATATATGGGCTTTGCATTTATTTGTGTATGTGTTGACTGATTTATGAACTAATACAGAATAAATGCTTTGAAGGGGGTTTTATGGTTCTGTGTTACTATGAGAGTCTGACAGAAGCATAGAGGCAGAATAGAGAGAAAGAGAGTATACAGATCTAAATACAGTGCTCTCTATAGTTCTTTTGAGACCATCTGAGAATGTTAAGTGTGCCTGTATGTGTGGAATGAATGGAGTTACACCATTTAAGAAGTCCCTAATGTCAAACAGTGAGTTTAATGATTTGAACATTTAAACTTATCATGGAAGACAGACAGAGAGAGAGAGAGAGAGAGAGAGAGAGAGAGAGAGAGAGAGAGAGAGAGAGAGACTGTAGTTGAGCCCAGTCAGAGGTAGTCAGGCAGCATGGCTGCTTTTACTTCTTCACTGAGGAAATATATCTCTTTCTGCACTCAATATAAAATACATCCAGACACATAAAGGCTGGTTTTGTAAGGTTAACCAAACACAGACTCACCATGGCGTTTTTCAGCGCATGTCAGAGCGCAGCGGCCAGGAACGGTGGCGGGAGCTCTTCTTCGATAAATGTCGGTGAGATGCTGGATGGACAGAAAACCTCATGAGAGGCAGCATTTCATCTTTCTGGAGTTAAAGTACAATTTGGTTCGCCTGCCTGCGCACGTGTGTGTGTGTGTGTGTGTGTGTGTGTGTATATGTGTGTGAGAGAGGCGGCTGTTGCAGAGCCGTTTAACACACCAGTGCCCCGGTGAGAGAGACAGGCCCATGAAAAGAAATCAATTAGGAGTAACAAGCAGCTCCTAAAAAAAGCCTACAGCTCACAGGCCAGTGGAGAAGAAAAGCAGGCGAAAGAGAGAGAGATGGAGAGATGGATGCCGCGGCTTCATCCTTTACCCTGAGTGACGCTTTTAGATCCGTTTGTTCTTTCTCCACCAAACGCCCTGATTTCCAGGGTGGCCTACTTTTATACGGCAGCCAAATTAGCGGCTCTGATGAAACCACTCCATAAACGGCTATTACCTCTGGAAGGTGGTGCAGATTAGAGCATAAAATGGCTTGAATAATTCATTGCGCTTGTGGGAATCTTTGAAACATCACACTGTCAAGATCCCGAGCTTTTTACACTTAATCATGTTCTATTGCTTTTGTCACAGTGAAGGAAAACTTGGGTCAGGTGGAGCAAAACAGAGCGTCAGTCTAGTCTCTCTCTCTCTTTCTCTCGCACTGTCTTTCTCTCTCTCTGTCTCTCTTTCTCTCTCAGGCTTTGCTGGATCTCCAGGCTCTTGTTGAGGAGTAGCAGAGGTTCTGAACCAGCTGTTCTGGCCTTAGTCCCCCTAGACACATCACAAACATTGTCCAAAAAGATGCTGAGAGAGAGAGAGAGAGAGAGAGAGAGAGAGAGAGAGAAAGAGAGGGACATTGTATGCTCAGAATAAACGATAACACAACAGCGAGCTTGGAATCATTTGCCAATAAGGCAGCAGAGAGGCGGGGCCAGTTAATATGCCATTATGACATCACAAGCCCAGCGGCCTCTTATCTTGCGAAATGCAAATCGCTCACGACAACGTCACACGCCCGTAAGCCTCTTAGCATCACGACTAAGAAGCATTGCTTTGCATTATTCAAAAAGTCCACTAATGCGCTTAAAACGTCCGCGTGTGTAACATTTTTAGGACCGATGTGAATTCCGGGATCCAGCGTTATTATTATGACATCAGTGAAAAAAATACTCTTTAATAATCCTAGCTGAGTGGCATTTCAGTGGCAGCTTTGATTGATTGATACGTGGGGCTTGTAAAAATGTTTGATGGATGTTTTTGTTTCTTTATGACCCTTTCCTAAGTTAAAGGGTGGTGCAATTACAACACTGGTCAGCTTTCAATCAATACAAGATTACAGAAAATCCTTTCTCTGTCTCTGAAAACACACACACACACACACACACACACACAAAAGAGCCAGTAGATAGATGGAGGACAAAGACAGAGAGAGGAGAGGGAGACTTAAGGGTGAGAGCAAGAGACAGGCAGACAGACAGACAGACGGGCAGACAGACAGAGAGACCAAAAGGGGAAAGCATGAGAGTAAGCGAGTGAGAGACATCCAGGCACAGAGAGAGAGAGAGAGAGAGAGAGAGAGAGAGCTGGAGAGACAGACAGAGTCAGCAGCTCAGTTCATTTGATGCGCTGACGTGTGGAGAGCGGGGGTGCCCTGAGGGCCGATGGTGGGGCGTTTGCTGTTAAACCCCTGGGGTTGATCCTGCTCTTCCCTCAGCCTGGGCCTACGCCATTAGCCCCTTCTCCACTGGAACTCATTACAGCTGATCAATACAGGCCAGAGCAGCCACGGCTACCACTGAACCTCCTGCCCTTGTTCCAGGCCTGCAAGAAATACACACACTCTATCTCTCTATTCTCCCTCCATTTCTCTGTCCTTCTCTCCCATTCCGGCGTCTTACCACTGCCTGTCTCTCTTTTTTTTCATCCTCTCTCTTCGTCTTCTCCCTCTGTCATTCCTTACTATTCCTTTAAATCGGCAGAGGCAATATTTCAGGCGGGGGGGGTGAAAAGAAAAATGAATGAAGCTCATTGACTTCGAATGCATTCCCACACGCGTGCTCCTCGTACATCAGGGAGAGAGAGACAGAGAGAGAAGAGAGAGAGAGAGAGAGAGAGAGAGAGAGAGAGAGAGGCTGAGTGAGATGAAAGTATATGGATATGTATGGTGTGGTATGAATCTAAAATGACCATTTGTCACTCTGGATAATATAATCAATCTGCAAGATATTTCCTCTGCGCAGAACCTGAAAGGCAGCATAATGACGCTGATTTAATAGATAGATATTAAGTCCACTTGCCAGTAAATAATGCAGCAGTATAGGGAATAAAAGCTCTTGTCACGTTCAATAATGTGGAAAGCGATTTGATCACCAAAGCCAAGACAGATTGTGGCGGGTTACATTACGCACTCATATTGTACATATACACAGATATACAGCCTCAGGAGATATACAGCCACACGAATCTCACGGCATCTCTCTGTGATCGGCTGGCAATCCAGCCACAATTCTCATGGCGTATTCAGCCACCGCTGTGTGCATTTGTCTTGGGCTAGACACATTTATTCATTAATTCATTCGTTCATTCATTCAGTAACCCTTCCATCATCCATCCATCCATTTATTTATTTGAATAAGAAACAATGCAATGGATTTCAACAATTCAGAAAAATAAACTGATTAAACTGTGCATTTAGAGGAGACAAGCATTTGTTCATTCATTCATTTGTTCACTCATTCCTCTGTCCATCCATCTATCCACTCTCTCTACCATCCACCCATCCATCCATCCATCATCCATTAATTCATAAATCCATCCATCCATCTATCCATCCATCCATCCATCCATCCATTGATTCATTCATTCTGCATTGTACTCTGCCTGATTTTGCATTTCAGTAATTTCACATGACACATGAAAAAGTGCTCAAAGCAGAATTAGCCCAAGTATTTTTGTTAGGTTAGATGCAATCTAACTTACCTTTGCATTTCAGTAATTTCATGCAGCACATGAACAATTAAACACAGCCATAGAGGAATAGCCCACCTTCAGGCCACCCATTAAGTTACATTTTTTGTTTTCATTCATTCATTCATCCATCCATCCATCCATCCATCATCCGTCCATTAATGTAAGTAACCTGCCTTTTCAAAAGATTTTTGGAAAAGGACAATTTCGCACAGCATATGGCCCAATCCCCAGATAATCTAATCATTAGTATTGATATTGATCCCATCATTGTATATTACTATACATTTTGTTTGGATAGAAGCATTCATTCATTAATTTGTTCATTTGCATTAGTAAAGTTACCTGCCACTGCACTTGTGGATTAATGGAGAGTGGCATACAACATACTTGTCACGGGTGGTGTTTTGGTGGTGGTTTTTTCCTGTTTTTGGTTCTTCTGTTCCCGGTTTTCCTGTGTTTTGGTTTGTCTGTTCCCTGGGGTGGCCAGTAGGGGTCACCCCTAGTCCTGGTTTCACGTATATGCCTGTACCCTGTTGTCAGTGTATCTGTTCCACCTGCCCCTTGTCTCGGTCATTATGAGTTTTACGTGTCCTGTGTTCTGTCTGGTTCCCAATTGGTTCTCCCAGTCCCTGGTGTTAGTATAAGATCGGTCTTGTCTTTCTGTTCGGGGTGCGGGCATTAACGCGGTAATATTAAAACGGTAACTAAGGTATTGAGTTAGGTGCATTAATGTATGTACCAGTGCTTTGTGTTAATAAAAACCACGGTGAAGGAAACCCTCCGACTCGGCAATGACTCTCTGGGCATCCTGGAAGTACGGGGCTCTCCCGGGCTGGTCGTGGGAGGAGGAGGACAAACTACCGGTCATGGCGCCGCGGCGCGGCCAGCGCTGTGACAATACTCATGTAGAGTGCTAGAGTGTGGAGGAGTGTGTGTGTGTGTGTGTGTGTGTGTCCTATGTGTGAAGAAGAAAGAAAAAAAACGCACACTTAACCTAGTGATATGTGATAAGAACAAAAAAGCGTGACCCAGGTCGGGGCGAATAAATGGCATCTGATGACGGTGAATCAGCAAATAAAGAGCGAGAGAACAGAGGCGTCTCTCTGAGCGGCGGCGTTTTGTTTGAGATGATAAAGGCACCGCTCTGACCTCTTCACCGTAGGAGGCTGACGGTCCTCATTCATGTGCAGGGGAAGTTAAATCGGTGAGATGCTGCTTGTTAAAGACAGGGCTGGGGCTGGGGCAGGACGGAGCCTGTCTGTGCTGGGAGAGGGAGAAAGATGGGGAGCATCCTTCCTTTTAAAGGGAGTCTTTTAATCTCGACAGAATGAAATGAGCAGCAGATCGTTTCCCAATTTATTTGCTTTTAAATCGAGGCTTTGGAGAAGAAAAGAAATAACACGGAACAAAAAAGGATGGAGAGAGAGAAGGAGAGAGAGGGAGAGAGAGACAGAGAGAGGGAGAGAGGGGAGGGAAAAAACGACCTCCTGTAGCAGTAGTTTGTAGCTGGAAGGTAAGTCCTGCTTATATTGAAGCAAAGTTCTGAAAATAAGCAAAGAACAGATTTATTGATTTTTGGTAGAGTCTGGGTGTAGAAAAGAGAAAGAATAAAGAAGTGCTCTTTGCCCGATATGTCCAAATGACATCCCGCGGGAGCTGCTTAATGGTGGGGGAGGGGAGGGGGGGCAGGTGCCTCTCTCGTCTCATGGATAGAAGTGCCCTAAGGCTAGGGCTAATGGCATTGGCTGAGCCTGCTATAAGAAGCTCTTTTCTAATAGCCAACTTTGTGTGTGCCAGAAGACAGACAGATATTGATTGGTCCAAATGCCCTTGAGTTGGCAACATCTGAAATGAAAATCCACCAGGCAAGCACAAACTTTCTGCAAGTTATGTTTCAGGAA
>JBBPCX010000114.1:44577631-44588716 GCA_037974365.1 Hydrocynus forskahlii | reverse complement strand
CATATAAATTTTTATCTAAAAATCCAAAGATGACCCAAAATGTTTTTCCTGTGGTGAAGACAGTCTGTGAATAGTCATTGCCCCAGGTGACCTTTATATTCAATCTTTGTCTTAACAATTAGATACAGTCTTCCTCCATGCAATACAGACGTATGGAAAACAGCATACTGAAACAGCAAATTTTCCCTCTTCTGTGAGCAAAAATGATTCTTATTAAATACTGCAACATTAAATATGCATTCTTAAACCTCTTGACTAAGGCACACCTGAGCTAAGGGAGTTTATTTTCTCAGCAAGGATAAAAAAAAGCAGCGCTCACTGGTTCCTGAAGCTTAAACAACTTATGCAGTTTCCAGCAAGAAAACCAGAAGAAGGTCTGAATCCAAATTAACCCTGGCACCTTTGAAAAGACTTCAAAGACAGAAATCCCAAAGTCAGGGGTGAAGGACGCACTTGTAGAGCAGCGATATCTTCTTGAGCTGCGGTTTATCACATCCTTTGTTACAAGCCGTTGCGAAGTGAACTCGGTATATGAGCTCGCACTCAAATCTGCCTCAGTTTGCATTTGCAGATCTGGATTTGGCTGGACTGCACAAGCCGCTCAAGCTCCTTCTGCAGCTGTCTTGAAGAGCCCTGTGCATTTGAACAGCTTTGAGAATTATGACAAATGGGAATGCAGACAGCGCCCTGGGCCTGGCCACACAAACGTCTCCCTTTATGATATCCAAAGCAATGTAGTTCAAGCAAACTCCTGAGGGAGATGCTATATGTGCATTCAAAGGAGCAAGACACGCGGGAGTGGGAGAAGATATGGAACGAGGTGAGAGGTGTGAATAAAGAGAGAGAGAGAGAGAGAGAGAGAGAGAGAGAGAGAGAGAGAGACACTGAGGCTAAGGGAGGAAAAAAAGCAAGGAAAGAGAAGGAGGGAGCCAGAGTGGCAGAGCTCAATTTATTTACCTGGGAAAACAGCAAGACTAAAGAATCCCTGGTGCTCGTACATTCCAAGCAGTTGCTATGGTGATGGTCTCGTCTAGCAATCAGACTGTGTGAGGGTTACTGGTTGGGTTTTTCTTTTTTTCTTCTTCTTCTTCTTCTTTCCCTTACATGTAATTGTGATTAAGGCACAATCTTAAAAATAAAGGGTCCTGTATGGCTCTTGGCTTGGATATAACAATTCTAGGGGGATAAAATGATCAATTAGTGAAGAACCTACATTCCTTACGCCTGAAAAGGGTTCTTCATTCACAAATCTCATCGACAAACATGGCTACATCTATGAAAACTCTATGAAATCTATGAAAACCATTGAATGTTCAGAACCACTGGAACCAAAGGTGGTCCCACTGTGGCACTGGTCCAAAGAATTCCTCTTGGAATGAGGCCATGGTGGAACCAAAAGGAGTTCCAGCGATTCATTTACAAAAGCGGTTCCATCCATTAAAACCAGTGAATGGTTGGAATTGTTGAAGCTACTTTCTCTTTACAGAGTTAAAGGTGGTTATATACCTCAAATAACCCTTTTTAGCACCTGCATTTTTTTGTGTACGGCTGCATCCCACCAGAATGTCAGTGCACCAATGGATCTCCTAGCTTTCACTGGATTGGGGGTGGGGGGTGTTGAGGGGGTCCACTAGCACTAAAATGAAATGTCATGCTTTTATGTTGTTGTCATGCTTTCATATTCCTGACAGCCACGAAATGGCTGAAGTGAGAGTGATTTTATTTTGAGGGCTCTCAACACTGAGGTTTGAACGTCAAGGGAAACCACTGGCTATTCCCTCCTGATCTGGATTTACTCTGAGTGAGCAGATCACAGGGTGCCTGTCACAAAATGTGATTTAAGCGGAGTTACATGCAGTTTATAAGGCGAGGCCGCTTGTCAAATCCACGTCAAAACACTCTGGCTTCGTTTCATACAATAACAGCTCCATTCATCACTGGAACGCTGTGGAAGAGACGGATCACTGTGGCGTGACAAACACAATCCGATGTAAAAATTTAGCAGAGTAAAGATGCAGCTCTGACAGGGTCAAATTAGGAAGTCATAAAAAGAGCAAAAAAAAAGGAAGTAGATGAAGCCAAATCACATATAAGTGATTTGTTTCACAGATGAAGCGCAGTTTTAAACGCTGCCAGCACAGGGTATGAATGGCACTGATCCAATTCACCAGTCCTCTGTCAGAAGGGACATAAGTAGCTTAAGATCAAGGAGTACGCACATCTTTTATCTTCCCACTGTGCCCTGGGTCTCTACACTGTGGAGAACGGTCTGAGAGTGACCTTTAGAGCAGCACATGAAAGGAACCGTGCTGTGACCGGGCGCTCTCCACCCGTGAAATCTGGTTACTGTCCTTTTATATGTGTACAACAAGTGCCCTGCCAATTACAGGGGTCACCCCTGGCTCTGTCCTGGTCTGCTCACATGTGTGTCATGTCACTGCCATGCTATGGAAGGAGGGCGGGGGTGCTAGTCAGCCATGGATGAAGGGCAAAGCGTGTCTGGGAGGATGAGAGAGAAAGCGTGGACGCTTCCAGTATCTGGGGTCTCTGGAGGTTCCAGTATCTGGGGTCTCTGTGGATGCGCTCAAATAATGTGCAGATTTAATATACATTTAATCAGTTTGTCTTATTTATATTTTGCAAGAATGCATGGGTTTAATGGCCCCTTTAAGAAGCTGCACAGAAGTTGATTTTTCTAGACTTGGTGCTCTTGCTATGCTGACTGCTTGTTAGATGCAGAGGCTCAGATACACATAAAGCAGAAACGTTTGCATTCAGTGCACCAAAGTATCATACAAAAATGATATATTGGCTGTGAAAGATATTGTGTAAAACCCCAGTGAGCGTGTTAAACTGAGCATAGCATCCTGTATGTATGACACCTCAATCCTTCATTTTCATTGCTTGTTGAAAAGTGTTATACTGAGATGACCTCATGCCTGCCAGTGCTATCATACTACAGGATGCTGCAGGATATGGATATAAGCTGTTTAAAATCTAAAATGTGCTAAATTATCATTAAAACAATGTGACTTTGACTGGATATGCCATAAGAACACGTTTCTGCACATTTCATCCTGTATTTCTATAATTATATTACTGAGGCAGCTAGTGGCCTAGTGGTTAGGGAGTTGCCCTTCAGAAAGTTATGGGTTCAAATCCCAGGACTGCCAGTGGTACCACTGAGGTACCTTTGAGCAAGGTACTCTCCCCACACACTGCTCCCCAGGCGCTGTGTTCCTGGCTGCCCGCTGCTTCACTTGGTAAATGGGTTAAATTTTGTACTGTAGCGTGTGTATGACAAATTATCACCTTACTTACTCCTTTTCTCTGTTGCTATGAACCTACAGGCTCAGTTGGATCTCAAGGTGCTGGTTATCTACAAGTCACCAGAATTGTGAGAGCTACAGAAGGGAGAAGAGCCTTTTTTATATGAAGCCCCCAGCTCTGGAATACCCTTCCGAATAACGTCTGAGACTCAGACATAGTCTCGGTTTAAAATCCTAGGCTGAAAGTTAAACTTCCCATATGTATTTAACTTTTTATACCCTTCAGTTCTGCTGGTGTCTGGACTTGCATACTTTATGCATTTATAAACTGTACCCTGTATCCTTAAACAGAACTCTGTTTTCTATCTATCTCCCATCCCTTTCTCTGGCCTGTCTTCTCCGAAGGGAACTGCTGCCCATCTGTCTAGCCCAGCTGACCACCATCAGGGGTCCAGGTCACCAGCTCATCCTGGATCTGACATCCGTCTTGTTCTTTGCCCCTACTGGTTCAGCTAATTTGGACCACCCATGGGCGCTCCTACACATTTCAATACACACTGTAAAAGTAAAGTGGCCCCTTATAGTCACGCATGAACACACAAAAGCACACAGTGTGAACTTCTTTCTCTGCATTTAACCCGTTCACTTATGGGGGTTCTCCACTGACTGGTACCAGCTCGGTTCGGTTCAACTCTACATGCTTTTTTTGGTGGTCGTTATTGATTGTTACGTCAGTGTTGTTGACTGAACCCAGACATGCCTTTTTTAAAGTACCTCGGGATACTACATTCTCTGCCTCAGCTTTCTGACAGCGAGTGTTAGCATTGGGAAACTTATTAATTATGGCAGAACGGAAGGCTGTGCCTTAGTCGATTGAAGAGGTCAGCACATTTCTCCATTGCTCCGCTCGTGCTAGAATGTTCAAAGTGAGATGCCTCTCAGAATGTTTGGTCGCTAGAGCAATCAGTAACATGAAGGCAATACTTTAATTGTAGTGGAAAACTGTAGGTCCGAACCCAAACTGAACAGAGTAGAACCGAACTGAACCGAACCAAGCTGGTACCAGCCAGTGGAGAACCCACTTAAGCCGGGGGCTGCCACTAACGAGGGGCTGCCACTAACGAGGGGCTCCCTGGGAGCAGTGTGTGGGGATGGTACCTTGCTCAAGAGAACCTCAGTGGTGCCACTAGCAGTCCTGGAATTCAAACCCATGACCTTCTGATCGCAGGGGCAACTTTAACTGTGTATTTGCATGCTTGTATAACTGTGTATGTAACAAATAAAGAACCTTGAATCTAGAACAGCTCCTTTACTGTTAGAAATCTGGCTACTGTCAATCTTGCAAGTCTGTCATAAGCGTCTAGAGTGTAGCCTTCCAATATACCCACATTCAGATTGCACACTCACAAGCACACTGCCGCTGTCACGAGGCTTGTTCAGAAAAAAATGTTCAGAACGTTCCACTTTGAGTGAGCTCATAAGCTCAGATTCAAGACGTACTGACAATTTCGGTTTGTTCACAAAATCTAAATGGCAACTGGAGTGAAAGCAGTGATATACAGATCATCTCCACAGGAAGCATCCAATCCAGACTTAATTGCTAGTATTAACTGCAGTCCTACTGAGTTAAATCTGCTCCCACGGAGCTACATTTCATTAGAAGGAATTAATACCCAATTCTACTATGTGAAAATAAAAAGCTGAGACACAGAGCTATCAAATGATAACCTCACAAAGTCAAATTGCAAAAGAAAAGAACACACAGCCATGATGCATCATGTGCACTGTAGAAAGGCAATGCAATTTCTTGGGCATCTGGATTTGACTTGGATGGTACTTTGGTGTGTGCAGTAATAATTGGGAAGTGAAGCATTCCAAGCTGAAATCTCAGAAGACAAGAGGAGGTTTCACGCTGCTCTGTGGTTCATCACTGTTTCACACAGATTCTGTCCTAAATGCTGAAACGGACCAAGTCCCTCTCCTCTTGTCTCAAAATATCAGAGCCAGTCACGTCATGTTTCTGTCCCAAAGTAGCTGTCAAAGACCTCATTTCCGTGCTCTACTTTGAACGACTCTATGCAACAAGGATCATTTCAATAATACACAGTTTAATCAAGCCAGACAGCTGACAAGACAAAGTGGAATTAATATGTAAAGAAATAAAAACTTTTTCTGGCATTAATAATACTGACCCCCATATCGTGATAAAAAACAGATCCACCATTTAACCAAGCCATGTTTGTACTATTTATCAGCTACTTTAATCTCTTTCTGTTTTCCTCCATCTGCTTTGTATTCCTATTGTTTCTCCCTCTCTCTCTCTCTCTCTCTCTCTTTCTCGGTGGGCATCTGTTTCCTCTGGGTGAAACGTAAAGCTATTAAAACGCAGCTCGTGTGGATAATATGGTAGAACTGTGATTATGCATCATACAATAAAGACAAAAACAGACCGCTTTGTGTGAGTGTCTGGAGGCAGATGTTGTCATTAGTGTGTATTATATACAGCACGGTCGTGTGAGGATGACACAGTATACTCAAACCAGGCCATTAAGTTCAAGTTGTTGAATGGGCTTAATGGTTTAATGTATAACACAAAAAGGACAAAATGCATATCATTAAGTCAGTGCCAGTCCTGTTATTACACAATCTATACCACTGTAGGCCGTATACATTATAATATTCAGTTCTATTACAGACAAAGAGTGTAACTGTATTATAGTAGCAATGACACTTGCATTCATGTCATCGATCAGTTGATCGGGGGCCAAGTTTTGGTCGTTTTTTATGGTCAAGTCGCCTCCGTAATACACGGGAAGAAAGAGAGGAGGGTCGAGTCCCCTTAAACAGAAAGAGAGTCTTAGATACCAGACCTTTGCCTTGTTTTATTTGATTTGTCAAGATGACATTTTAAGCTGTTTGGACGTTTGGAAGGTGATGTTCACAGAAAAATAACAGCATGAACACCTGCGTTCAATGCAGAGATTTTCTAATCTGCCCGTTAAGAGTGTTTTGGCTGAACTTTATCCCTCTCTTCCTCTCTACCTGTGTCTTTCCTATCTCTCTCCCGCTCTGTGTCTGTCTCTCTCTCTCTCTCCCTCCCTCCCGCTCTCTCTCTCTCTCTCTCCCTCCCTCCCACTCTCTCTCTCTCTCTCTCTCTCTCTCTCTTTCTCTCTCTCTCTCTCTCTCTCTCTCTTGCTCCCTCCCTCTCTCTCTCTCTCTCTCTCTCTCTCTCTCTTCCCGTGATGGAGGCTCAGTGCAGTCACGCATTCGGTTAGTCCCCAGCAGAAGAAAAGCCGGCATTGTGGCAGCCGGCAGCACCTGGCCAGGCGTACTGGGTTCAGGCCAGAGCCTGAGTCACAGCAGAATGGAACTGTGCACTGAAGGTTTACTCCCACACATTTGATAAGAGCAAAACCAGCTCAGGGATTGTTCACTCGGGTCTGACTGATTTATTGGTTGGTCGATACTGAAGGCCTGCAGTTTAATCTCTGTCTGGGAAAAACACTGGCAAAACGATAATTAGCAAATTACCGTGGCATTACAGGGAATCAAATCACTTCGACGTCAGGGCAAAACCATAGACAGTTATACCACTGGAGAACCCAATACGGACAATTCACTCTGTAATTATTAACAGCAATTCAGGCTGAATTGAATCTCACATTGACTTAACTGTGCTACAAAATAATACTGGTTAACTTATCGTTTAAAATCAACTACTGTTGGGCCCTGAATAGGAACACTTGGATGAGTGGGTCTCATACTGGATGCTTTTTCTTTGATGGGTTGCCATATATATTGTATGTATGGGGGGGATGTATTGTAGTGCTGTATTTGCACACTAGACACCTGTATTCTTTGTGGCTGAAGGCTCCAAAAGCCCCAAATTGAAAAAAAACCCAAAAAAACCCCAGCTAGGTAGCCTGCAATATGAGCCCTTTTTGGTGCTGACAAAACCAAATAGAAAGGATGGTGGGCCTGCAGTGAACAGTATGATATCATGGATCTAAATTAGTGCAATATAAACTAAACTTTTTTTAGTGTGAGTTTAATTATTTCTGCTAACAACATCTTTCTAGTTAACAACATTTTCCAATAAATATATGAAGCTACTGCTACTTAGCAACTAGGAAATGTTGATAAATAAGATAAACCTTTATTAGTCCCACAAGTGGGAAATTTGCATTGCTATGGCAGAAAGTGGACAGAAACAAAGAGCGGCAAAAACAATAAAATAAAAACTATAAAACAGTAAAGTATAAAAAGTACACTATACAATACAAATAGTAGAAAAATATAAATATGGACTCATGTATATATACATATATATATATGTATATACACATACATACATACACACACATATTTGGTTCCAGCCATTCATGTCTATCTAGTACTACAAGTAATGTTGTTATTTATAGGCAGTCCACAATATACAATGAATATACAAACAAGCGTGTGGTAGTAAACAACAGTATTTTGTGTCACATATGGGAATGAAATTGCGTGCGGTGTATGAGTAATCGGAAAAACAGGAGTAGCAATGGCACAGCAGGTGATAGTACTGATGAGCTATTTATGAGGGTGGTAGCATGAGGTGGTCTTGCAATAAAGAGATCTGTAGGTTGTGTCCAGGGTGTGAGGAATCTGTAATGAATTTCCTTGCCCATTTCCTGGAGAATAATTCCTGGAGGGTGGGCCAAAGGGTGCACCAATGATTTTGTCAGCTGTCCTGACTGTTTCGTTGCATTTTGTTTTGTGTGTGCCCCAAACCAGGCCGTGGCACTTGAGAAACTGGTTCCACAGTTTCTGTGGCAGACTGAACTTCTTCATTTGCTGCATCGTCTGGGCCTTTTAGAGGATGCGGTTAATGTTGGTCTCTCACTTTCAGGTCATGGGAAATTGTGGTTCCCAGAAACCTGAAGGTCTCCATGGTTGACAGTGTGTTGGATACTGTGTCCATTGTCATTTCCACAGTCTTGAGAGTATTAAGCAGTTACCCCTTTGATTAGAAGGTTGTGGGTTCAAATCCCAGGTCTGCCAGTGGCACCACTGAGGTGCCCTTGAGCAAGGTACCATCCCCACACACTGTTCCCCATGTCACTGGCTTGTCACTGGCTAGCTGCTGCTTCACTTGGTGAATGGGTTAAATACAGAGAAAGAAGTTCAAACATGGCAAGAAATGGCCACTTTATATTTTTATGTATTTTTTTTTTTTTACCAGTCCACCAACCATTCAATTTCCAACGAATGTGCAGACTCTTCACCATCTTGGATGAGTCCAATGAAAAATGGTGTCATCAGCAAACCTCAGTTTAACAGCAAGGTCCTCGAAGATGCAGAGGCAGCACTAACCTTTGTGTGACTTGGTCAGTTGAACTGACACACATGGAGAAAAAGGTCTTATTCATTCATGTTTAAAGAACTGGGAGCATAGATGGGGGTTTACAGCTCCTATTCCAAGATCTGAACATGTGAATGCGAAGGCGTAAGTCTCACTGACAGCACAGAGGCAAATAATAGCAGCTCATAAATCAGCAGCTTTCTGCACAATGTGTTCTGCTTAGCACAATTTACGTTTTTTTTTTTGTTTTTTTTTCCCTTTTTTTCAAGGTTAAAAATAGCTATCCTTGGCAAATGTGAGAGAGCACACACACACACACACCTGTCACCTGTTATTCATCTTGTATAGAAGAGGACACATCCTCAGTATCTCACCTAGATTTCCTTTTACACATCCACAAACACGCAAACACAAGTGTGCCCACTGTTCTTCTTTCTTACAGACAGTCCTGCTGCGCTTCCAGCAGCTGAGGAATTGCTGTGTGGCTCAATGTCGGAGTCTATGAGATTAGAGCATTATGGCACGATCTCTCAGCACAGACATAAATCCAGTTAAAGAGAAATGTTCCAGCCAATGAGGTCTAACGGCAGGCTGTAGGCAGAAGTGACACATCAGGAAAACCACCCAGAATCCAACCAACACCGACGTTTACAACCCAACCAAGCAGATCACTACTATCCAACCAATTATAACCCACTATTACATCTATATAATTCACTATGACACATTCAGATGCAATTTTTTAAAAGCCATTTTCATCAACATGTGATAAAGTGTCTCTCTGTTAGCAGAGTTAACATTAGAATAAATACAAACAAATAGATCAGAAAAAAAAATGTTCGGAAAAAAAAGTAGCTCATATTGTGTGAGTTGGGGAGGAGAACATAGGTTCGGTTCCAGATTCCTCCTCAGTTCCTCCAGACCTAACTAATATCACCTCTGCTCTGCCTAATCAATAATCAGTTCTATCATCCCACCAGCACCATCCTCTTACAACACCACGATTCACCAATTACCAGTCAGTTCTACCAGAAAATATAATCTTCTTGCAATCTGCATAAATGAGTTCACTATCATCCATTAAAATACTGGATGGTATTTTAAAACACAAATACCATCCAACTGAGGAGCTCTATTTTGATGATCTAATGGAAGACACAACAAATATTTACAGGCATGTCCAAAGCCATTTTGTTATTATTGATATTTAGCTAGTCTATTTTTTCCTAGACTGTATTCCTGTCATACCCATACCCACTACATGAACAAAAGTATTGGGACAACTGACCATTCCATCAGCAGGGGTACTGCATTACAATCCATGGACTTTAATATGGAGTTGGTCCCAACTTTTCATTCTGTAGAGCCTTTATGAGCTTGGGCACTGATGTTGGATGAGAAGGCCTGGCTCACAATCTCCGTTCCGGTTCATCCCAAAGGTGTTGGATGGGGTTGAGGTCGGGGCTCTTCCCCACAGAACTCATCAAACCATGTCTTTATGGAGCTTGCTTTGTCCACTGGGGGCACAGTAATACTGGAATAGAAAAGGTTCTTCCCCACAAAGTTGGAAGCATTGACGTTGTCCAAAATGTCCTGGTCTGCTGAAGTATTAAAATTGCCCTTCACTGGTAGTAAGGGTCCTAGAACAAACCCTGAAAAATAGGGGTGTCCCAATATTTTTGTCCATATAGTATGCATTTCTTTAAATTTGCAGTAAATGAGCACTCTTCTTTTCTAATTTTGTTTGTTTGTTAACTGAGCAGCTCTGAATCAATTTCTCAAGCATTTCAGAGTATGAACACTGATCTAGGATCAGATCTCTCATTAGTCCGTGCAGTTTTATTTAGCCTCTGTGCTAATCCCAGATTAGCATTCTTATTATGCTAAATAGAGGCCCTGGATCCCAAACTCACAAGTGGGACTTAAAACTAATGAGTCGGGGTTTTAAGCATTTATCAATATCAGTATCCATTCCTACTAACAAACAATGCAAAACCTGCTGTTGTGAATACAGCTTTGAATAATGATCTCAAATACAGTGCATTTCACTCTTGTCAGAGTTGTATGTTGATATAACAGCACTGAAAACTGGCCGCAATTTGTCATGCCTGATTATTCCGCTGACTCTTTCCTTTCAGGATTTGTTCAGTCTAGTACAGAAAAGGCTTGGCTAATGAATCCTGTTCCTGGAGTTGTTAAACATTAATGAGGGGGGATTTTGATGAGGGTTTTTAATCAGAGATGGCTTCAGAAGAGTGGCAGCACTGAGGGAGAGGTAAGAGGGGATGAAGTGACAGGTTTTATTCAGATTAATGATGTTTACCGGAACCCTAATGCCTGCTGGGAACCGAATGGCCACCGAGCTGCTCTCTGAGCAGGAGAGCAGGATACAAACAGAAAGGCACTGGAGACACTAATCTGAGCGTAGATGATCCATGAGGTGAGGAGTTGGAACCTAAAGCAAGGTGGAAT
>JBBPCX010000114.1:44543878-44554157 GCA_037974365.1 Hydrocynus forskahlii | reverse complement strand
ACTAACAAATGATTAACAAAGTATTAACTAAGACTTAACCAATGCTTAATAAATGCTTAATATGGAGTAGTTATTATAAAGTGCTACCAAGTATTTTGCCTCCTCTTATAAAGTTACTGTTTTTTCTTTTTTTGGAAAGTCAGGATATAATTGTGAGGACTGGAAACAATCACAGCCAGCTTTAATACTCTGCTCTAATAACTGTAGTCAGACTATTATATAATATGTTCCACAGCTCTAGAGTGTACCTGTAGTAAAAAAACACCAACATATACAGAAATAGAACCATCAACACCTTTACGGGCAAGGGAAATTGCATGTGGTTTCCGTTTATTTATTGTATGCACATTCCTTGGTCATATTTGGCATTTCCAGACCTCAAAGGCTTCTGATGTTATCACTGCCTACACCGCAAAATATTTACTCAGAACTCCTAAATCAAGCACGGCAGTTCTCCAGCAGGGCTACACTGCAGGACCTGGGTCTAACCCTAAACTAACACAACTGTATCCGATAATCACAGCTCCTTCGGCATCTAAGTGTGGTGAAAATAGAGCGACTGTATCAAACGGGAATAAAAGAGCACCGACATTTTTAAAATTAAAGGTCCCAATATTGTTCTCGCCTTGTATGTCAAGTCCTGGAAATTTACTCAGAAAAACTTTACCCTGTGGATGCTTTGTAGATGCTCAGCTTTTCTGTAACTAAGATTTAACTAAATATCCATTCAATAAAACTGAATGTGAAGTTCAATATAAACAATTCTATTGTTTCTAATGCTAACCTTAATCTTAACCCTAACCCACACCTTAAATCTAATCCTGATTCTAAGCCTAACCCTATTGCTGTTGGTAATCCACCAGACAGTCTGTCTTCACGCTTCAGAAAATTCCCTAAAGCTTAACAGTATTAGACCATATATTTGATGGTGATCAAATGAGTGGGTCAAGTAAACTCTAAACAGGCTTCATTTCTCACTGAGAATTACCTCAGCACCCACATAGACAGATTTCCCACCATCAGAAGTGCCATTCTGTGGGGCGGCTGGTGGTCTGGTAGTTAAGGAGTTGCCCCTGTGAGCAGAAGGTTGTGGGTTCAAATCCCAGCACTGCCAGTGGCACCACCGAGATACCCTTGAGCAAGGGACCGCCCCCACACACTGCTCCCCGGGGGCCCCTTGTTGGGGCAGCCCCTGCTTCACTTGGTGAATGGGTTCAATACAGAGAAAGAATTTCACACTGTTTGCTGTGGTGTGTTGTGCTCACGCGTGACTATAAGGGACCACTTTACTTTGCTGCTCTGAAACGATTCGTTTAAATGCTGTGTCATGATCTTATCCGTTGCTAGATGTAAGATCTCCTAGTGGATGAGTGCAACAGGGTTATTTATCTAATGGCATACTAAGCTGTTCACTGTCTAATCTCTTCGCAAGGCCTCTGGCTGAATCTGGCTGACAGACAGAGAGAACAAGATGTTCTACACCACATGAAGCCATCATCATTAACACCTGTCTCCTCCAGCGACAGTTCTGAGATTTAATGCAGTCCTACAAGGGCCGAACGCACTGAGGACAAAATATAATGGTGTTTGCACCTTCAGTTTCCTGTCCATGTAGAGTTATTACGTGAATTTATAAAGAGTATCATGCTTACACTTTCTTACATATTCTAATAAAATAATTTATTAGCTCTGAAAGCCATTTAATGCAAAAAAGCACCACCCATGTGCATGTCTGTGGGCCTTGCAAGCTACTAGCAAAACATACTCAGGATGCCAGATTACATGATAGTCCAAAATAATACAAGCTTTCTCATACAATAACTGTTAACCATTAACAGTTACGGCATGCTGTGGTATTGTTCACAAGTGAGTCAGTGTTGACCTAAGTTGGTGCGCTGCTGCCGTATGAGGTGTCAGGTCATGTGTTCTGCAAGGTCTAGTGTTAAAGTGCCATTAAACCATAAAGGTGCCAAAGGTTTAATAGCTGAGAGCCATGGGTAACAGTAGAGTGTAGTAGTGTAGCTGTTATGTGAAAGACACTGCAGTTGCTGTTTCTTGGCTGGAAGCATAAGTGATGAGTTTAATGACACCAAATATGAACCCATAGAGGCTAAAATATCAGGTCCCATTTTCCTGAGCATGTGAAGTATGTCTTCATATCATTCTCTGGAGTGTAAATGCAAGGGCTGAACAATAAAGGGGGGGCACATTTAATTGTGAAATTCATTAATTTTCTGTAACCACTTATTCCTTACCAGGGTCGCAGGTACCCAGAGTCTATCCCAGTGTCCACGGTCACTAGGCAGGGACTCACCCTGGGCGGAGTGCCAGCCCACCTACAGGCAATTTAGAATCCCCAGTTCACCTGACATGCATGTCTTTGGACTGTGGGAGAAACCGGAGACTCCGGAGGAGACCCACGCCACCAGGAGGAGAACATACAAACTCCGCATACACAAGACCAGGACCCGGATTCAAACGCCCAACCCTGGAGGTGTGAGGCAACAACGCTACCCACTGCACCACCGTGGGGCCCCAAATTGTGACATTTCTGAATAATAATGTAAATATGATTGTTTTTGATCAAATAAGCCTCAGTGCATCCAATTTTCCAGACTTGAGGCCTGAACACCGCAAGGAGAGACTGCCAATTTACGAGCACTGAATGGAAAATGGTCAAAAGCAAGCTCTCGTAGACTGAAAAATGCACTCTTTTAAACTGCGGTTCAGAAACAACAGCCAGTAGTGGTGTAAGTCTCCATCATCACAAGATTTGGATTGGTTTGTAAGTGTACTGCTTCATCTTTCACTGGAATTTAGGATGATTTTTAAAAGCGGACCGAATATAGGCTACTACGGTGACTGAAGAAACTATTTGGCAGTGGGATTTAGACCAGGGATGCAGAAATAAATACTGTGCTGATGCTGAAATAAGACATTTTACAGGTAAATATCTGTCAATGTGAATACCAATGCACATACATTTATAACATACAGAAAACAGATCCAGCTACACGAACATTTCACACATAATACAAAAACTGTACCATTTATGTGTAAATGGCTACAAATGAAATAAAATGCAATAAATGCAGGAAATGTAGCACCAGTTCTCAAACCATGTGTACCCCTGCATAACACACAACCAGTGCTGACTGCTCTATAACTACAAGGGAAGCTCTGCTTCCTCTAATATGTCAGAAAATAAATGCTCAAATATGCTGGATTTATATTGCTTTTAGATCGAGTTCAACTTCATGATGAGCTCGTACGGAATCAGTTATTTATTGTAGGTTGTCTGACGTGATTTTCTAGTTGTACATTTCCGTGCAGCGCAGTGCATTAACCTCCTGAAGCGCAGATTCACTCTATGTCCCGGCACAGAAGAGCTTTTTTCACTGCAGAGAAAATGGACAGTGACTGGATAAATGCAGCAATATCTTCCCTTCCAGTAGTGATGTGTTATGCGCAAAAGTTTGTAGTGAATCAGAAGAGTCGACTCCCATCGAGTGAGAGCCGGCTCCCCACTTTTTTTCCTTTCGCTGCTCAGCTCTCACTCTCACGGCAGAACTTTGTTTTGAGCTGCAGCATGGCGGCCTTGTGGCCAATCACATGTAAGGATATAGGATCATACCATTATGTGAAAACAGAGAGGGCGACAGATGCGACAGTCAGGTGGAGTCAGTGAGTGAGACAGTAGGCAGCAGTGAGGAGGAGAGTGCGAGTGCGTCGCAATAACACGGAAATATGACTGACTCCTGTAAACAAAGCAGCATCTGGCTGCAGTTTAAAGATACTGGGAATAGCAGAGCAGAGTGCCTTCACTGTGAAATGAAAATAACAGTAAGAGCAGGTTCCACCACAAACCTGCACAGACACATCAGAACTGTCCATCTCATAGTGTAGTTGGACATACTGTTTGGTTCTGTTTCTGTTCTGTGGATTTGTTTGCAGTACTAAATTAAAATTAAAAGTTTGAATATTAAAATATTAAAAGTAAGAATGCCAACACACAAAGCATACATATTTGCTAAGTTAGGCTAAAATATGGGGCTACAGATGATGATAAGCCGTTTGGGAGCCGAAAGAACCGGCTCTTCTTTGGGAGCCGTGTCACAAGAGCCGGCTCTCTGAAAAGAGCCAAACTTTCCATCACTACATTCCAGGGAAGCTCAGCATCTCTAGGAGTGAATGGAGCAGTGGGCGGGGCGGGACGCTGGACTGCTGCACGATGATTGGAGGAGCAGTCTAAAGGGCGGAACCCCTTTTTGATCAACAGCATGTTTTAAATTGACACCGGTACTGGAGAGATTCACGAGAGATTCTCAGTCCCAGCGTATCTGCAGGAGAAGTCGTGAGACAAACTGCTGCACGCAGTGTGTTGTTTTTGCTGGTGATATAAACCATTTCCATTTGTACATATAATTATTTACATAAAAAGCATAATTACAGCAATCTTGAATTTGCTCCTTGTTTTATATTATTAAAGGAGCTCTTGGAAGGGGAAACCAGCCAGCTAGTAAGCTGTGCATAATATTGTTGATCTGCTTTTGGCAAAGCCATTTAACAATCTTCCTTACGAATAGACTCAAAATTACACAGCATGGCAGACCAACGCACAAGACTGATTTGGTGCAAAAATCAGGGAAAAATAACTTTTCAACTGTCCTGGTATGACAAGGTGAACTGGCTGTTGAGTTGTCTGGGCAGGGTCATTGAACATGCAATCAATGATGGGAGTAGTGAATCAGCAAACAATGGGAATTACAGGGAATCTACAGAAACGTTATCTAAATATGATTCCATCTTGGGTACACAATTTCAGTCATCAGCTGTGTTGTCTAGTATGTACCACCCAATCCAAAATGACTCTGCTCTTGCAGCCACTGTTTCTGATAAGATCAAAAGTAAATTCCCTTTAAAGCATGGTAGGTGGATGAAGTACGACAGGGTCACAAACCATTTTCTGAAAAAGGAATCGAGGGCAAATATTGTAATTAATGTTATGATGTAGGCCTAAAATGAGCTTCCCCTAACTGAAAGACTAGCAGCCGCTACTGCACACAACCCATAGAAGTAGAGCAAAAATATGGACCACCTGGGGCTCCCTCAAGACCCACTGGCCCAAACGTTTGAGACCCCTGGCCTAAACATCCCATCATCTGTTATCAGCTCTTCTGCTCAAAAAACATTTCACTGTGTCTGTTTAATCCAAACAATGTCATGAAATTTCTTTCAAACTATTGTCCATCAAAATTAATATGATATTGATATATTTGGGCACAATCTGTGGTTGGGAATTGAGATACAGCAGAGGTCCCTAAAGAGCAATCTCATTTCTTCACATTCATGAGGTTGGAGATCCACAGAGGATGAGTGATGTATTTCCTCTGTATCAGTCTTATCTACTGTAGCACATTATTAATATCAACAGTGACTATTTCACCTTCTCGATATTGACGATCCTTAATATATCTGTCAAATCAGCAAAAACAACCCATCAACAGGCACATAATATATGCTTGAGAACAACGGAATGACCAACATTAGTGCAATTTACCAGTTTATTCCATTCTAAACCCCAGTTAGGAAAAGCTAAAGATGAGTTAAGAACTTGCTAAAGGTGTATATTTGAGTGCAGATGCCCAAAAGCATTGGTTGTTGGTAGTATAAAACAAATTACCTGCTATTTGCACTTATTTACAAGTGATTTTACAGGCAGCACTGCACGGTTCAATGATCATTGCAGAAGCAAAGCATATCGCATTTCAGGGTGTATAAGTCTAGGAGTTGGAAATGATATGCATTGGCAAACACATGCATTATTCAACAGACAACGCTCTGTAACAGCAACATTTGTACCAATGAAAGTGAGGCATTGTCTGTTCTCCTCTCCATCTCTCTCTCTCTCTCTCTCTCTCTCTCTCTCTCTCTCTCTCTCTCTCTCTCTCTCCCTCTCTCCCCATTTCCTTCTCCCTCTCACTCATATGCTCTCTTCGTCTGTTTCTCTCTCTCTCCGTCACTCTCTCTGTCTCTCTCTCTATCTCTCTGTCTCACTCTCTCCCTGACTGATTCCCGATAGTGGAATACTCCCAATGGGATGCAGAAGTGATGGACGGCATGGTGAATGAATAAACCTATTTCCGACATTGTTTGCTGATGTATAGCATAACAATCTATGCTGCAGTTGCAGTACACAGAATAAATTAATTATGAATGAGACATAAAATGCACTGTCAGAAAAAGAAAACAGCCAGAAGAAATGTGTTAACATAATGCAGAAGGCTGAAACACTCTCTCGCAGAAGCTGAGTGGACTGTATAGGAGTGGAAATTACTCATTAGCAGCTGTAAATCACCAGTGACAGGTCCCTTGATGTTTCACACAGCTGAAATTGTGTTATGCCGTTGCAAGGGGAAAGCTGGAGGCCTGTAACTCTGACTGTGCTTCAAAGTGTGAGAGACTTATGGGCACCCTAACATTACAAAATCAAAGAAAAGCTGCAAAGTGGAAAGCTAGTGTGGAGTGAAATACGTATATATATATATATATATATTTATACATACATACATATATATATATATATATACAGTTTTTTGGCATAGACAGTCAGATGGATAGATAGATAGACAGACAGACAGACAGATAGACATATAGAATAATAGATGGATAGATAGAGACAGATAGATCGATAGAAAGAAAGATGACTCAATTACATTAAAAGTTAACTTGTTACTGAGCTGCTCAGTCAGATATAGAACCACACTGAACTGCACAGTATACCGTATACAGGTTACAATACGAAGCGGTTAACCAAGGAGTATAAAAAGACGCACAAGCAAATGTCTCACAAACACAATGAGTTTTACTCAACAAAATTGCATTAACCAAGCACACACGAATAAAGTAAATTCAACTTGATAAAAATGATTAAAACAAACAACACGTTTTGTAAAGACATGCCAAGAAGCCGAGTATGTGTGTGTGTGTGAGAGAGACAGAGAGAGAGAGAGTCAGACAGACAGAGAGTGAAAGAGAGAGACAGAGAAGGGAGTCAAGACAGGCACAGCACAGGGAGGAGATGATCTATATATATATATAGAGCCGTGAGAGCAGAAATGAGTGTACTGACCCACCCTCAGCTCAGTCCAGACGTCCGAGAGGAGTGTGTTCAAAGATGATATGTGTAATGTTTCAGTTCAGCAGCCACCACCCTGCACTGCAGTAACAAGGGTCACTACAGTGGGCTGAACTGGCTCACTGGGCCAATACACAGACACACACACACACACACACACACACAAACACACACACACACACACACAAACAGAGTTTCCAAAACTTACTACACCCTCAAAGTGTCATTTATTTTGGAACATCTCACCATTTCAGCATCACTCAAAAACATCCACACAGCTGCACACACACACACACAAACACACACACACATACACACACACATACACACACTCCAATTCTTCAGACCTATCATACCCACAAAGAGTCACTTTCTTGACAAGCCTTGTCCATTTAGTCCTCAATGAAAAATGCAAAACTCATCTATTCACACACACACACACAGACACACAGACACACACACACACACACACACACACTCCCAGATCGCAGTCTCTGCAGTCCAGTGAGATCATCCTGCTATCCCATTTCAAAGGTGCAGTAGCCTGCAGCGTTCTCTCCTCTTGAAGGTTAACACACCACTTCACTGTAGCAGCAAGTGTATCTCTTTGTCTGTGTAAAGAATGCTCTTCTCGACCTGGTTCTTCTGAAGCATCGGAGTGTGAAGATCATCTTAACTCTCAGACGCTGTCTGAAAAAGTCCCTTTTCCTGCTCACATCTCTTTGGTATCACTGAGCTATGCTGAGTTTTCAGCTCAGTTACATCCCGTCATAAAGTAAGATACAAAGACGCAGCAAAACAGATGACTAACAACAGACTCATTTTCATATAATCAACCACATGGGATTCTCCAACCCTAAAACAGCCCTTCTTGGCAGATGTTCCAGTTTCTTGTCTAAAAGAAAAACATGAAAGAATTAACAGTGCGTGTGAAATTGCATTCTGTCTGTATTTTTTCTGGGCAACTGCTTCATATTACATCATCGACTATACAGTTGTCACCCATGATTCAAACCACATCTCCTTTCTTTCCACTCAGTGCTTTCCCAAGAAGCGAAAAAGGCACAGCAGGTTTGTCCAGGTTGTAAAAGCCTTTGTGTAAGTAAAGCATAGTGCCGACAACTCCTACCATTGAAAGCTTACACAAGAAAACCACTTCATAAAATACACTTTCTTTGGAACACTGACTCTCAAACCAGTCCTCACGGACCCCCTGGTGGTCCACATTCTTACTCAATCCACACTCCCATGAAAAATATGGACCATCTAGGGGGCGTTGAGGACTACACCTTTAGAAAGATCATTTTCGGTTCAGCAAGAGACTCCTTCAAAAATATCACCACCCTAGAGTACGGGTCATTAGATATTATAGTTCCTGAGGGAATTCTAGCTGAATTCCCAGCTCTAACATGCTAACCGAACCTGGTAAGAGACCAAAACTTCACCTTTATTCCATTAGATTTTATGGGATTTCTGTTAACATTCTGTAAAGCTCGTAAAACCTCGCAACAAAATGCATTTGTGGGTGGAGCAAGGGTGGGTCAATTAAGCGTTGAGTTGAATCAGGTGCGATTGAGCTTGGAAACCACCAAACTGCTCGACCGCAGCCCTAAAGGGCTGGAACTGATTAAATTAACTGCTGAAATGGGAAATTTCAGGGCTTTCTTCTGAACTCCCAGATGTTCTTACGGTGCAAACACACAGTACCAGCAAAGCTGATGACATATGCTGAGCTCCGTGGTCCTTTCTTTCCTATTAGTGTGAGGCATGTGGATGCCATACGGCAGGCATTCTGCTCCCTCAGACGTCACAGACAAATGTTATGTCTCCTTAGATACTTCCGACAGATGGGCTCGAAACTTCAGGCACGACTAAAGAGAGGAAACAGGCCTTCTATCAGTACAGCTGTTTAACACAGCTAAACAACTTTGGAGGAGCACTCGCGATGCTGACACAGGCTTTGCTTAGATACTCACATAAATTAAGGGTGTGTTTATATTATAGTTCCATTGTTGGATTTCAGTTCTAGCTGGCTTAGCATTCACACTATAATATGTAACAATGAACCAAAAGATGCAAAGAACTGATGTCTCAGATTTTATGATGAGGCAGTAAAGAAGAAAACATTCACCAAACCTGAATGATGCTCTTGTCTGGGCTCATAGGTTTTATGCACTGTACGGCTGGTTTACCTGTCTGCGTGCTATTTTAAATCTATAAGTCATGACATTACCATTATTGTGGTTTTGCATGATGTGAAGTAGGGTTTTATTTGTATAATACAATTTTGTTCCATCTTAAAATTACTAGGGGTGTACCAATATATGAATTATGAGCGGATGTTGATATTTCCATGTAAACAGTTATAAAATATAGAACTTTTTGATGGATTTGCATTACAGAAAAACATGACCTTTGTCAGTTTGAACATCTTCTGCCCTTTTTGTGCTTGTACTTCAAACAACCTCAACAGTGTTTGGTTTGAAAGTGGACCAGACTGGACCGGCTCTGCTCAAGTGGTCTTGGACCATGTGGTGTATGTGGATGCTAAAACTTTCTCCCACATCTGATCTTCTCTTTTTTTATCAGGCAGAGAAAATGTGCTGTTCTAGCATCAGCTCACTCTAGCTGGGTTCATGTGGAAAGGAAACACAAAAATTGATCCCATATCAGCCTCTGGCAGTTTCTTTAGGCCTACATAAACAGTAAACACTCCCAGTTTGGATAAACACCCTCATTCTGACAGTGTTTCTAAATCAACGGATTTGGCCAGGTGAACGAGGACAGCTCTTATTTAAACATTTTCCTTTCTACACAAATAGCCTCCATACTGTTTCTGGGCAGCCAGTTGATATGACATCATTGGGCCTTCTCCTGTCGCCTCTAATTCAAACCACATCTTCTTTCATGCAGATTTCAAACAGAGCCTTTTGTATGCATATACAGTACATGGTGACCACCTTACATTGTATTTAATTCACTGCAGAATACAGAGCAAGTGTTCTGAAGATATGCAAGTATGTCTAGACTTAGTAAACATTCATTCTCTGCTTTAACTCACTGAAAAAACTCCTGATCTAACCAAGACTTGCAATCTTATTTCTAGCCTAAAAGTCTTCTTGATCTTGTTTTGAGAATAAT
>JBBPCX010000114.1:44521366-44540866 GCA_037974365.1 Hydrocynus forskahlii | reverse complement strand
CAGACCTGACAGTACCCCCCCACAAAATGCCCCCCCCCCCAGGGGTGCAAACAAACCCCCACACCATCCAAAGGGCGGAGGAGGGATAGGCGGAGGCAAAGGGAAGCCCTACCCGGCTGTCTCTCACAGGACTACAGCGCTCCGCATGGCCAGGGTGGCCTCGATGGGTCCCATGGGACTCTCCCCTTTGAGTGTCCGAGTCCATACTCTTGGAGCCCCCTACCGGGAGCCCCTCTCCGTCTACAGGTGTAGAACCCCCTACTGGAAACCCCTTACTGTCCTCAGGGGCCAAGGCCTCTCCAGGGAGCTCTTTAGCAGGGAACCCCTCACTGTCCACTGAAGTGGAGCCCCCTACCGGGAGCCCCTCACTGTCCTCTGGAGTGGAGCCCCCACCGGGAGCCCCTCACTGTCCTCTGCAGGGAGACCACCGCTGTTCTCCCGTATGGGGCCTCCTCCAGGAAGCCCCTCACTATTTTCCTGGACGGAGCCTCCTCCAGGAAGCCCCTCTGCAGGGAAACCACCATGTTCTCCCGGACGGAGCCTCCTCCGGGAAGCCCCTCTGCAGGGAGCCCACCGCTGTCATTAGGGTCACCGGAGTCTTCGGGAAGCCCCTTGCTATCCTCTGGGGTGGAGCCCTCTCCACTGGCTGCACCGGAGCCCTCGAAGACCCCAGTGTCCCCCCCAAAAAAAATTCAGGAGAAGGCCCCCTTCCTCTGATGGAGTTTCCGGCCCCTTTCTAGCCTCTACAGGTCCCTCACTAGCCTTTACGGGCTTCTCACAGGCGGTTACAGGCCCTTTATAGGCAGCTACGGCTACTTCTATAGGCCCTTCACGGGTGACGGCGACTACGACTACGGCTATGGCTACAGGCCCTTCACGGGCGACTACGGCTACGGCTACGGCTACAGGCCCTCCAGGGGCGGCTACAGCTACAGGACCTTCACGGGTGGCTGCAGCTACGGCTACAGGCCCTTCATGGGTGGCTAAGGCTTACAGGCCCTTCTCAGGCAGCTAAGGTTACAGGCCCTTCTCGGGCGGCTACGGCTAAAGGCCCTTCTCGGGCGGCTACGGCTAAAGGCCCCATAGCTGCTGTTCTCAATCCCTGACTTAACCCCTCACCTGCTTTCTCCAGCCCATTCAACCACCCCTCTGCGGCTATAACCCCCTTTAAAGGCCCTGCTTCTGCGGCTAAGGGCCCCGCTTCTGCTACTAAGGACCCCGCTTTTGCAGCTAAGGGCCCCGCTAAGGGAGCTAGCGGCTGGGCAAAAGGAGCTAGCGGCTGGGCTAAAGTTACAGGCTTCTGGGCTTTGGCTAGAGCTACAGGCTTCTGGGCTATGGCGAGAGCTACAGGCTTCTGGGCTTCAGCTAGAGCTACAGGTTTCTGAACTACAGCTAGAGCTACAGGTTTCTGAACTACAGCTAGAGCTACAGGATTCTGGGCTTCAGCTAGAGCTACAGGTTTCTGAACTACAGCTAGAGCTACAGGATTCTGGGCTACGGCTGAAGCTACAGGCTCTTGGGTGATGGCTAAAGCTACAGGCTTTAAAGGCTCTACTAATGAGCCACATGGCTCATCTAAGGGGCCTAATAGATATACCAGGCCTGGGCTGCTAGCTCTCTCCCCTACACCAACTCTCTGTAGGCTAACTGGCGCTGGTGGGTGAAGTGGGGGGCTGGTGTGAGGCTGTAGCCATCTTCGGGGTGCAGGCACGGGTCTCCGGAGCTCGGTCTCGTCGCATGGGAGGGCTACTGTGTCACTCAGGAGCTGATGATACCCGTGTTACGGCACTGCGTGGCTTGAGAGCGTGGACTCCTTGGCATTGGTGAGGGTGGTCTCAGCGGTCCTCAAAAGCATGGTGGCCTGCGGTGGTTGGCTGGCTTTCACACGCCCCAAGGGCAGCGCCTGAAGCGCCAGCGTGACCAGGGTCCTTGGGCATTCAGTTGCAGCTTGTTTTCTGCTACGGGCTGGGCCGGCCGCGTAGCTTCAGGAGGCGGTGCTTCTTGCCGCGTTGGTGGCTGGTGGACTGCCTCCAACCCCAGCTCGCTCTGAGTCCTAGTGCCCGAGCGTTCCTGGAGCAAGGCTCACTGCCCCAGCCTAGGGCTCGCCTTCTGAGGCAAGCCAGGCACGAGTCGGAGTGGCGGAGTGCCGGAGGAAGCCTCAGACTTCCCAGGCCACTGGTGAATGGGTGGGAGATGCGAGCGACGTGGACCCCCACGCCTCTGTTGTCTACACCGTGGATCTCCCGCCTCGCCTGTCAGTGAGCAAAAGATCCAAAATCGGGGATCCGTCGATCCACCCGCTCCTCCATCCTCATCCTCTGACTCACCACCACACAACAGCTCTGCCGTTGTGAACCAGCTTGTTCTTCTCGGCTCACACCAGAGCTGGATCCAGCTTGCCTCACTCCGTTTCAGCAGTTCTAGAGTAACGGCCCCAAGGACGAGTTCTCTTGGGGCAGGATCTTTCCCTGCTGACTCCTCTTCCACGACCGTGCCGGTTGGTGGGTCGGTCAATCTGTCACATCTCGTTCCCTTCCCGATGCATCAGTAGCAAGCACACATGTACCCGGGAGAGTTAAAGTGCTCCATGTCTTTTATTCTTTTCACCTTCAAACCAAAACAGGCTTGAGAGCCTGAACTACAGTGATACACAAAGCATAAACAAGAGACTACCGTGTTGGTTGACCGACACCTGCAAACAGAACTCAAAACCCTTAAATACTAAATCACATAACCCCACCACCAATAACAAAACACAAACACCTAATTACTAATGACCCCCAGCTGTGACTAATAGCACCACCAAATCTCAACTTAAACAAGGGTGGCCTCTAGTGGCCACCCACCATCACAAACCCCAGACCTGACACTAGGAAATTAAAGACAAGTGCACAAGATATTTAACAGGAATATTACAGGAACAGAGTCAACAGGGAGCATACGGTGTGATAACAACGAATCCACAAACACCGACTGAAACGCAGTGGGGTATTTATACTAACTAGGACAATGAGAGCACCTGGGCAGGGCAGGAGAGGGGAGAGGAACAAGACACAGGTGAACCGGATAACGGGCTGGGCAAAGGTGGAGCTAAGACCAAAACAGCGGACTTGCATGAACACGTCGCTAAGAAAAGAAGGGCACATGGAGAACATGAACAACAACAAGAAAAACATAATTATACAAAATATACAAAACATGGGGTGGTGGAGGCCTAGTGGGTAGGATACTTGCCCCTGAACCAAGAGGTCATGGGTTCGAATCCTAACTTCAGCATACCACCGCTGGGTTCCTGAGCAAGACCCTTAACCCCAAGTTGCTCCAGGGAGACTGTCCCCTCTCCTCGTTCTTTAATAATGTTTTTCCAAGTAGGAGAAAAGTTGTAGAAAGATGTGTTTGTGTGTCTACTTTTCATCACATTCAAATATTCATATTAATATATCACCTACTTGCAAACACAGATGAACAGAATCAATTAAGTATGAAGACATAATGAATGTAAAATGACAACACATTTTTATTATCTCCTGCAACAAGTTTTCTCCAAAATCTTACTTGTGACTGATTTTTTGCTCTTTGTTGATAAAGCCAGCAATATAGACCAATTATGTGAGATTTGGCATTCAGATTTGGCATTTATGTAATGTGATCTCCTAAACAGCACTTAACATGAGCAATTGATGTAGAATGATGTTACTGTAGTGTCAGGTCTAGCTTTTAGGGTTGAACTCCTAAAACCTCGTTGTTCAGTTAATTTAATTGCAGTAAAAATTAACTTAGTTACTAACTAAGTAAGTTACATCTATATGAGAGTGAGAAAGTAAAGTGTGGACCCCAAATACAGGACCATAATTAACTTTTTCATGCAGAAGCTACAGAGTGAAAAATAGCTTTCTGTCTTATGACTTCATATCTTACAGCAAATAATGACAGACCACTGGTTCTTAGTACTACCGCCCTGCACAGTTTTGCTTCATCTGCTCTTAATGCGTCTGGTCCTAATTAACCAACTTTTCCCTAGGTGAAGCAAGTGTGTTAGTGCAGGGTTATCAACAAAATGTTTTGTCCACAGGGATGTGGGGAGGGCGGTTATAGGCCAGGTTTTTGCTCACAGGGGAGATATACAAATTGTCAACAGAGAGAGAGGAGCACCCAATCACCCACTGGAGCCACCTTAAGCAACTGCTTAGCTTGCATATGCCTACTGTTGCTCCTGCTTCGGGTTCAGGCCTGAGAACCACTTCGTTATAAGATTTGAATCAAGTAAAGCAAGAGGTACTTTAATATGTTATAATAACTAACTAACCGACCCACTTCTTGTCCACTCTTTTTTCAGTTTCAAATTTTTGACAGTATAAATTGTTCATTTATGAACTCTTAACCATCCTCAACTTTTAAGAGAGTATTTTTAACCTTGCATTAATGTTTCATGTCTGTACCGTATATGGATATACCTTGGCCGGATTCTATAGATGGTTTATTCTGGTCAACTTTCCTTAACTAATAACACAGGTCAACAAAAAAAATTGTAATCATTTTTCAGATCTGCTTTCAGTTTTTTTCAGTCGCATCAACTTTTTGAATTATGAGTAAATTTTAGTTTGCAATAGACTTGAATGCGGTTTTTATTAAACTACAGGCACCAATCAAGTAACTGTTTCGATGTTTTCAGTGCGAAGTCAGATATCCGCACATTGTGGCATAGATATAATGATCAGTGTCAGTCAGCTACCACTGTTTCTTCAAAAACGCTTATAATATGATTATTATATGCTAATTATACCACTATCATGCAATATATAACTAGCTTCATCACAAAAACTGTACGTGCTAGGGAAAAACTAAACAGATTTGAAATCTGCATGAAAAAAACACTACAAAACCCTCATAAACTTATCTCTGATGATTTTGACCTGTTGACCTGTGTTATTTACTTTTACCTCTTTTTAGTCATTTATTCTTTTCAGTCATCCATTCTTCAAATGACCTTGTAATACTAATTGTTTCTTGTTATGGTTTTGCTATCCAGTGGTGACTTTAGGAGGACAGTCCCTCTATTGAGTCTTGGTTCCTCCTTAGGTTTCTTGCTCCTGTTCAGAGGAAATCTTTTCCTGCTACTCTCACCTCTAGCTTGCTCTCTGGGGGCTTGGACCTGGATTTCTGTACAACAGTTTTGCGACAGCCTATTTCTGCCTACATGATTGTTTGCGGATACTGAAATCGAATTATATGCTATTACACCTGGCCTTTCATGTGGCCAAGCGATCTGATTGCTGAAAATTTATGTTAATGCAAAACAAACTACTGCCAGTGATAAAAACAAGAGCATGCTGTAATTCGTTAATGTGTCTCCCTGATAATTCTGTCAGAAATATGGACACTACATTTAATACCAAATTTGTGTAGAAAAGGAGATCCACTGTAGAGACAAAAGTATTGGGACACACCTATTTTGCAGGGTTTGGGCTAGGCCCCTAACTTCCAGTGAGAGGTAATCATACTGCATCAGCAGACCAAGACATTTTGGACAGCGCCATGCTTCCAGCTTTGTGGACACAGTTTGGGAAAGAACCTTTTCTATTCCAGATTGACTGTGTCCCAGTGCACAAAGCAACATCAGTCGATAAAGACATGGTTGGAATGGTCCACACAGAGCCCTGACCTCAACCTCATCCAACATAAATGCTCTACAGAATGAATGGGCACTAATTCCTACAGAAAGCCTTCCAAGAATAGTGGAAGCTGTTATAGCTGCAAAGGGGGTACCAACTCCATATTAAGGTCTATGTAAATGAATGCAATGTCATTAAAGTCCCTGTTGGTGCAAATGGAAGGCGTCCCAAGACTTTTGTCCATATAGTGTATGTCAACACCACTAGAGGGCCTGCGTGAAAAGATCCAGGTTTAAATCTTCCTGTCAAATGCTCATTTCAGGATCAGCTTTGATGAGGGAAGACAGTGGACGCAACACACTTTCTCCGCGATGCCTCTGTTTGTGGACGGAGTCCTGGTGGAGTCAGGCATGGAGAATCAGATCCTGACGTGAGTGTGTGAAAGGCTGGCTTGTTGTTCAACACCTGTCTCCAGTGAGCAGCGATATATATACACACACACACACACACACACTCACACACACAAACGCTCTCGTTCTCCCTCTCTTTTGCCCAAAGCCTCACACACTCTCACAAAGGCTGATATTCTTCTGACAAGCTTAGATTAATCAAAGACTCAGGCAGACGTTTCCTGACACTCCATTAACAGTGAAAGGTTAAATCATTTTATTTGCATGACATGTCGGACCCATTTAACTGACAACACTCGTCTAAGTCAGCAACCCCTCAGGGAGTTCATGTGGTTCAAAGCCATGAAATGTCTTATACGTTATATTACTTACACCATCTACCTCAGGAGGTTCTTGATGTCAGTTTTGGGAAAATCTCAGACTGTTCAACCTTTGTGCCCCAACAGATTTTTTGGTCACTTCAGCGATCGGTCGGAATGGCAGCTGATCAAAATTGACTACAAGTCCTTATTTACCAAACAGTGCACTGAGGGAGACTTCCAGACCTGGCATCTCCACAATCAGGTAAAATCCTGCTCTGAGATGAAATTGTACCGTCTGCGCCACTCAGGAATGTGATGCACTGAATATCCTTCATTCATTTCCACATGAACAGAATACATCAGTACAGCATTAGCTTTGGCTTTACTTGTTTTCAGTAAAAAAAAAAAAATTATGGTGTAATATATTTTACATGCTGAAATAATATTTGACATTTGAGTCAAGTAAATATGCTGCATTTTCTTCAAAGTGTAGTAGCAGTCAAAAGTTTAGACACACCTGAATGTACAGTTCCGGGGAAAAAATGAGACACCACTGCAAAGACATTCAGTTTCTCAGGTTTTATCTTTTATTGGTGCAAGTATTGAACTGAACAGCTTTGCCTTTGTTTTTAAGAACAGCTGACAATATTTCTCCTAATTTCCAAATAAAAAGATTGTTCTTTAAAGCATCGTTTTAAAGGAAATAACAAAACCTCAAAATAAGAGAAATGATAGTGTTTACGGACCTTGAATAATTCAAAGAAAACAAATCTCTTGTTCAGTCTTAAACAAAATGGCAGTAATTACCTTTGACGAACTTCTAGTAGTGTTTTACCATCCAACTGGTCACATTGCGAGAGGAGAGTGTTGATTACAGCAGTGTTTTTATACTTTTCCTCATTAAATAAGATGTGATTCAGGTGATCACTAATCAGTACCTCATAAAGCAGAATGAGGTGCTTGTGTAGGAATTTAACAGGCACTGGCATGGAATGATTGTCACACTCATAGAGATGCTGATTTAAAAATAAACTGCAGTGGTCTATTATTTTTTCTGAAGCTGTATATTATACATGTATTAATACAGGTCATTTATTTCTAGAGATAAAATGAAAATTTTAAAATAAAGTTTCTTGATGTGTTTGTTTAAAACAAAATTAAAAGAAATAACACTTTTAAATAAATAAATGGTCCCCATAAATCGTTTTCAGCATCCAACAAGGTAGCAGCATATATGGATTTTTTTTTTATCAGGCCTTTTTAGAAAATCTTCCCAGGTGGCTTCTCACAAATCTAGAGTGTGTAAAGCAGAATCAAGGTAAAGGCACTATCTAAAAAAATCTAAAAATAATTCCATACATTCATTTACATGTCTTGATGTCTAAACAATCAATTGCAGTTTAATAAGCTGTGTGGAGCAAATCTTGAAACTTTAACAGTGTTTAGGTACTATATGACATTATTCTAATTCACAAAAGACAAATGTCCCTTCATTTGTGGCCTTTAAGATGATCATCAAAAGTATCATGCTCAAACACCTCAGACAAGCACACTGACATACAGGTAGATCTAATTGCTTCCACAAAAAAAAAAAAAAAACACCACCATTTAGACAATTTAGGCTAAACTATGTAAAACGAATAAACTGCATTTTGTTAAATAAACAGTGTTGCATGGTCACGTGGGCTCATGGGTGCCATGGGTGAAGTAACAGGGATGCTTATTCAGGAGTTTAGGGATCTGGTTTTAATGAGAAAACAGGAAAACAAGCACACAGGGCAAAAACAGGGATGGAGCACAGGCTCATGCTGCAGGAGGGTAACAATACAGGAAGGTCCTCACAGTAACACACACTGGAATCAGAGGGAAAAAGAGGCCCTCTAAGTGAAACCTGGGAATTCAGACAGACAAAGGCCTTCACAGTAACTAGAACCAGAAGGGCAAAGACCCACGCAGAATATAGGAATCAGTTCAGCACTGGTCTTTTCAAGGATGTATACAATGTCCGAGCTGGCGAGGCCACCTCAGTATCAGGAGCTGGCTTCACACACCCCTGGGACGGCCCATTGGTGCACAGAGGGGCAACTTTACTGGCAGGCAATTTAAAAAATGGCACCATGGTCATCAAGGGGAAAAGGGGCAGGTACCCGAGCGCCTACAGCACAACAAAGCAAGCTGGTCAGGTAAATGTTACTTTCTTAGTGTACAAGCAATGTAAGTGTACCCTCAATTGGTCCCTGAGGTCCACTGCGTACCTTACATGACTTGTAAAGGTTCATTACGCTAGCCTGAAAGAAAGATGGGGTATATTGAGTCAGTGCAGTCCAGGATGCCATGTCAGTGATTTTTTGCCATAAAGACTTTTGGTTCCTTAAATAACTTCAATAAGTTATCGTAAAAATCGAAAGTGAAAGAAAATATTCCAATCCGCTTTTTTTTAGGATTAGTCCATTTATATACCCATAGAGAATCATTAGAACAGACCAATCTACCAAATGTTTCATACCTAATTTAACAGATAAATGTGCTGATCAAAGCACAACCTCTATGATATCTTCTCTGACAACCTTTATGACTGATGCATCAACTGGTCTCCTTGAAGCTTCCAGGATCAGGGGCTGGCTTCACACACACCTGATACCGAGACGGCCTGACCGACGATTACAGGTCTATTCAAGGATACGTACAATGTCCACACCATTGAGGCCTTCTCAGTATCAGGGCCCAGCCACACACACCTGATGAGTGGGGCCTACACAAAACAACCACACAAGGAACCAGGGGCTCAGGCGCATAATTTCCAGGGGGTTTACGGGGGACCCCCCCAATAATCAGATCCAGCCAATATACCCAATATGTTTTTAATTTTGCTGTAACTTTTTAATTTTTGGTCGAGACCAACCGTGGAGGTAGAGAGAAGCTTTAGTGCACTTATGGGGGTTTCCACTGACTGGTACCAGCTTGGTTCGGTTCAGTTCTACTCTGTTCAGTTTGGTTTCGGACCTAAAGGTTTCCACTACAATTAAAGTATTGCCTTCATGTAACTGGTTGCTATAGCGACCAAACATAACATTCTTGCACGAGCGGAGCGCTTCTGAGGTAAACAGCCGTCCAGCTCCGCGCTTCGACCAATCACAGCCTTCCGTTCTGCCATCATTAATACGTTTCCCGATGCTAACACCAGAGATGTTCACAAGTCATTTTTACCAAGTCCAAGTCAAGTCACAAGTCTTTCTTTGTGAGACTTAAGTGCGACTTGAGTCCGAGTCTCAGACTCGAGTCCCCATCTCTGGCTAACACTCACTGTCAGAACACTGAGGCAGAGAAAGTAGTATCCTGAGGGACTTTAAAAATGCCAGGCGGCTCGTCTGGGCTCAGTCAACAACAGTGACGTAACAATCAATAGCGACCACCAATCAGCAACCTCCAATATGTACGCGTCATCAATTAGTATCGGTTCAGCACGCTTGGAACCTCGGCCAAGGTGGTACCAGGTACCAGATTTTAGTTATGGAAAAGCGAGTAGAGTTGAACCGAACCGAGCTGGTACCAGTCTGTGGAAACCCCCATTAGATGAATAAAGACTTGGTTACGCACAACTATGACACAGCAGAGGCTGAACCATGTTGCAGTGTGTCACATCCATCAAGACAAACTGGACCTCTTAACTAAGGAGTCAGTGTGTACACAGTTTATTTCATTCACACTGAAATAAATATGAATTGCCCAAAAAATATCTGTAGTCTGTTGCTGGCAGAATTGACACCAGTATGGCATCCTGTTAATTTTAGTCAAATATTTGTCATTGTATGATATATGTGTTAAATTATAGACTAATATGTTGTACATACCTTAATGTGTGGTTTACAGGCATACTTTTGTATTTTCATGCTTTTGTTTGGATTGTGCTACAGTTTGAACTGGTGATGCCCACCAATGTGAAATCAGTTTGCCATGTTCAGAATTAAGTTGCAACCTATGCTCAAATGTGCCACCCTGTGTAATGTATTGTTTGTTGTCATGAATTGCTGTGTATGGTTTATTGGTGTCAGTACAGTGATGCATTTGATTAATCTTTAAAGTTTTTCATTTTTTTCATAGATATTGGACACACACACAAAATCAATTGAGTGGAAGCTGCCATGGTCTTGCTAGTTAGTGCTTAAACAGAATAGGGATTAACTACGGTGTCAAAATGCCAGTGGTCCTCTGGCGTTTAAAACAAATGTATTTATTTATTTATTTATTTATTTATTTATTTAGACAGAGATCTTGACCCCCCCAATGTTCAGCACAAAGTTATGCCCTTGCAGGGGCTCACTGACTGGAAAGGCCATTAGATCTCACAGGAGGGACCAGTCACACATACCCCTACCAAGAGAAAACCCATGCCTAGCAACCATACAAAGCTCCAAACGAAGACTCATCCAGACCCTCATAGAGAGGGCAGGCCCCATACCCCTGATGAGAGAGGCCTGCACACAGTGAGGACACAAGATCCCAGAGGGGAACAGACAAAGGAGCAGTAGGGCCACATGGTCCTGAATGGCAAGGCCAGCATGAACCAAACACATGAGACCCCAGTGGGCAGCAGACTTCCACAGCATAGGGCACCTTCACACAAAGGACTAGCATGAGCCAGAAACCCAAACTAGAAAGGAATCACGGACTCAACACAAAAGGGAACAGGATCAGACTGTAGTAGTTGGGGTGAATAGATGCCAGCCTCATGGCAGAGGTGGCTTAAATAAGGAGGGACAAACAAGGAACAGGTGAGTCTAAGTGACATCATGGGACAAACCAAAGTTGAGGAGTAAGGAGGGGGGAATTCAGGATGTCAAAATAAAAGTCACAGAGCAAAATGAGGCAGAGTTTTCACATGACCTAATTTACACTACCAGTCAAAAGTTTGGACACACCTTCTCATTCAATGATTTCCTTTGTTTTTATTATTGGCTACTTTGTAGATTAATATTGAAAACATCACCTATTGCTCTGATGACAGCTTTGCACACTCTTGGCATTTTTTCAACCAGGCTCGGGAGGTATCGACCTAGAATAGTTTTTAATTAACAGGTGTGCTTCGTCAAGAGTTCATTAGTGGAATTTCTTGCCTTCTTAATGTGTTTGGGATCATCAGTTGCAGAGGCGGACAAAGTACCTAGCTTCATTACTTAAGTGAAAGTACAGATACCACTAGTCAAATGTTACTCCAATTCAAGTGAAAGTCATACAGTCAAATTTCACTTAAGTTAAAATACTGAAGTACTTGCTTCCAAAAATACTTAAGTATTAAAAGTACATATTTCACTGCATTGTTGATTTTTTGCCACTGCACTTACAATACCATCTAACTTGCTTGTAGAAGATGTAGAGTAAGGGATAAGGTAGAATGTTAAAGAATTAAACACAACCATAACCATAACATTACTGGTGCCTGTTTAAGCTAGTGCTAACGTACAAGCACAGTCTCCGGTTAAATGACAGCTAATTTTACTCTTCATCTGTTCTTAACACAAATTATATGGCTTAATAGTTGCTATTCAATTATGCAATGTCACATAAGCTACAATGTTGACATTACCAAACACAGAAATGTAAATGAACAAAATAAGCAGTGTGAACATAATCACAGTGTGTCATATCACGGTAGTCAAAGTTTGTTAGCCATCTAGCCAGTGAAGCGCGAGCTGACATACTAGCAAAAACTTTTCAAACTCGAAATCATGACTAATGGTAATGTTATTAGAATGGAAACATTCTGTTTCTTTGGCCAAGTTATGCTAAAACACTAAGACTTTAAACATTCATGTTGGAGTAGCTCCATTTTATGTGGTATCATTCAGCATTAAAGATAGTAGACAAGCCTAGCAGTGGACTGAGCAAGCAAATCCACAGAAAGTGATTTCACTGGCCATACTGCACACAGAAATGGTAATATTACTTATTATTGCTATCTAAAAGCTCACACAACTTCATTGCAAACTTTCAGTTGTAGCTGATAAACCGTTTACATACCTCAATATGCTTCTGTAGATTAGACGGCAAGTTTTTTTACGCTGTAATATAGTTTGTTTTAGGCAAACATGGCACACACTTAAAACAATACGAATTTTTAATCTTTTCTGTGAACTTAAACATCGACTCTAAATATGGCCATGGATGCGGGCATGAAGAGTCGCCGTCTCCGTCTCCGTCCATTCTCCCGCCACCGCCACTGATTGACCGTGTTTAAGAAATGCTGGTGTTGCCGTGTTACAGCGCACAGACGTGACGTAACACCACTGGTGATTTCTGATAGGCTGTCATCTGCTAAATAACCAATTACGTTTTAGAAAAGTGAGACAATAACACCCACTTTCAGAACTGAAGGTAACAAGTAACAAGAACCTTGATAGAAATGTAGTGAAGTGAAAGTTATACGTTTCCAAAAAAAAAAAAGACTACTCAAGTAAAGTACAGATACTCAAAAACTGTACTTAAGTACAGTACTCAAGTAAATGTACTTCGTTACTGTCCACCTCTGATCAGTTGTGAGGGTCGGGTTGGTACACACTAATCCTATTCCACTATGGTTCTACTCCATATTATGGCAAGAACCACTTAACTAAGTAAAAAGAAAAACAGTCCATCATTATGTTATTACAAAATATATCCTGGTTTGTTTAACTTTTATTCCTTTGCTGCATTATTATGTGTGTTCCTTCATCATTTTGTTTGTTTTCAATGTTAATATACAATGTAGAAAATAATAAAAACACTGAATGAGAAGGTGTGTCCAAACTTTTGACTGGTAATGTCACATTTCCAGAGTAGATTTGTTACAGATTTGGATCTGATGCAGGGCCGTACAGAGGCATTTAGAAGGGCAAGTGTTCAGATTTAGGGCACCAAATGACAGAGGTGCACTGCACCACTCTTTTGCGCATTTTTTCTTCCAGTTGCAGTGCATGAGAGATGCAAAGCCTATGTAGTTGCTGGGGGAAGAAGGTTAGAAATGCAAATATTTTGGTGAATGAGGGGCAACTTCATTGGCAGGCAATTAAAAAAAAATGGCACCATGGTCATCACGAGGATAAGGGGCAGTTATCTGAGCACCTACAGCACAACAAAGCAAGCTGACCAAGTACATTTTAATCCCTTAATGTATACACAATGTAAACATCCCCTCAACTGGTCTGTAAGGTACAGTTGCGTACCTTACATGATTTGTAAGGGTGCATTACTCTGACCTGAAGGAAAGATGGGGTATATTGAGTCAATGCAATCCAGGATGCCACATCAGTGACAGCATTTGTAATCTGAAAGGTACAATTTCTGTCTCAGAATATACACTCTTAAAAATAGAAATGCCAAAAAAGGGTTCTTTAGAACCACTTTTGGTTCCCTAAATAACTTTTCAGTAACTTAATTTTGCATAAATAATCTCTCTGAAGTGAAAAAACAAAATACCCCAAACCACTATTTTTAGAATCAGTCCATATATGAATGTCATAGAGAAGTGTTAGAACAGACCAATCTGCCAGATGTTTCATACCTCGTGTTCTTTCGTGAAACTCAACCGACGCAAAGACAATTCATCTTTGTTGATTCCTGTGGAGAAGCTCTAATTTAACAGATAAATGTGCTGATGAAAGCACTACCTCTATGATATCCTCTATGATAACCTTTATGATTGATGCATCAGCTTCTCTTTGAAGCTCCCAGCAGAGCTTCAGTAATCCCTTGTAATTGCCTAGTATTAATCATTTTGCCATACTTTTGACACTTGTCTTTTCTTTAGGGTGAGCCGTGTGTGATGGGCCAAAAACAGATCTACATGAAGCGTCAGCCGGGGGTGTACTGCATGCTGGGAAGGGAATCGTCCAAGATCCTGAAAGCTGAGCCCTGTATATGTAGAGCTCATGACTTTGAGTGGTGAGTGAAAACTGTATCGTTTTAAAAGCATATGGAGGGTTACTACCCGATGCTCAGCACTGTTATTAGCCTTAGGACATACGCACAGAGAGAGGACAGCTCTGGCGGAGAGAGAGAGAGAAACAGATAGACAGAAAGAGAGAGGGAGAGGTAGAGTTTACTGAGTTTACTGCCAATAGGCCACTGTTTAATATTACCCAGCTCAATGCTGAGTTTTATTCATAAGCCACTGGTTTTTCATGATAGGGGTTAATAGGTAAACTGCCAGTGACTTTGAATGGTGTAGATGCCTTCAATACCCCTTCACTCTTAAAAAATAAAGATGATAAAAAAAGATTCTTTGGAGTGATGCAATACAAATAGACTTTTCTCTAAAATGGAAGGTTGTTTAGGGAACAGTGCAACCCATTTTAATGTTTAAAGAACCGCAGCGTAATGCGGTTCTAGGAAGAATCATTGAACAGAAAGCCTTCTCACAAACCCTTTTAACCTTCTTTAAGGAATTAAAGGTATTTCTGTTGATGTTTATCTTAAGTTTAAAAAATGATCTTGAAGGTTAAATACTAGCACTGCTATCCCAAGAACTGATTGATGTTTGAGAGGCTTTGTTTTGCTTTGGAGCACAGATCTTCCCCACTTTGGGTCCAAGTGCATTGAGTACTCTAGGGTTACACTGACTCTCTCAGGGGTTAAATGAAAGCTGCTATCCAAGATTCAAAGGTTTATTGATATATGTTGTACTGCAGAGTGCAACATATACTATTATATAACACACTGGGGCTAATGACATAAAATACTGTTGGTAGCAAAGTGATCATGGGAAACTGGAGACTAAGACAATAAAGAGCAAGTGGTGATCTTCCACAATGGAAAATGCTTGAGTAATTCTAGCTGTTTTTCTCGCTGATTATTTGATTACTGACAAGGATAAATGAGAGTGAACATCACAGTAGAATTACAGATCTTCTGAATTGCAAGGATGAAGTACTGAGTACAAACCACACCCACCTTCATTCTTCTCCACAATGTCAGACTTTTGTGTGCAAGACCTGGTGGCTTAATGGATAAAACCGAGCCTCTGTGGTTGCCAGTTCAAATCTGGGCAAGCCTCTGCAAATCTGGAGACAGAGCAGCAAAAGGGAGAGAAAAATCAGTCTGGGAGTGAGCGGGAAGTAAAGAAACAGAAAGAACAGAAATGTTATGACTAAATTTGGGTTGGTACAAAGAACATCACTATAAAGTGGGTTTACACACTCTCAACCAACAAACAATGCTAAAGCACTTGTACCCTCTGTAGTGAAGAGTCCACAGAGAAAGTAAGTACAAGAATCTTGCATGTCATGCTGACCTTTTTCAAAGGGTTTCTCTAAAGACATGGTAAAATCATGGGTAAAAAATCACATATTTTAAGAACAAGGTTGCTGTAAGAAGTTCACTCTTGATGTGTTTCACAGTATCCTAATTCAACTGTACTAACATAAAAACTGGAAACTGGAAACCAGTGACAATAAGAGCTGGAGGCTGTCCCCTACTGCAAGACACCAAAATCCTGGAAGAGTTCCTGTTACATTATGGTAAGACTAATTTTTTTTGTATTCGACAAGATGAAAAGTAAATTTAAGATATCAACCTACCATTAAAGTCATAAAGACAAATTTCTTGTATAATCCAACTGGAACCTGGTAGTAGCTGGTCTTACCCACTGGTTCTCCCCTGAATGACTGCACACAGGTGCTCAACAATGATTACAACTACAGATAATTCAGTAAGGCACTGGAAGCAGAAGTGCTGTTGAGTATTTCGTGTCGATACAAACATTCAAACGTGAATGCTGTGCTCCAAAATATCAGCATTGAATGCAAAGCAGTCCTGAATGTGTTCCACCCAAAAAAATATACCACCTCCCTGCCACTCATTAAGAATAATGTCCTTTTACAAGCTATACCATATTTGTGCTTAGTCCTGCTTATACCTACTGCCATAACCAAGGGGGTAAGAGTGCAACAGGCACATCGGTTTATCTTCTATATTTGGCAAAATGTATATTTTGAACATATGAAGTAATATTAATCAATGTGCACAAAAACAAAAAAAAATGTATTATGAATTTGGATCCTCTATTTGTCTTAATGATTCTACGTCATGGACTATCATCAATTGACATTAACAACATTATAAATATGTGCTGGTATTAATATATGTATATATGGATATATGTTGTTGTGAGTAGTAGTGGACGTCTTGTGGCATAATAGCATTACTGATTTAAACAAAAAATTGTATGTAGAGTTGGGCTGCGCATGTTAACGTATTATTATAGCATTAACACATTATTTACTTAACGCCGATAAATATTGTATCACGCATTAACACAGTTTTCTTATTACTATTATTTTTAAAGCTTGTTGTTTTTTTTGTGCTGGACCACTTCACCTCACTCTAACAGGGACACTTGCTACTGAACATAGACTGTTTCTGCTGCTCCCTGATAAAACCAAACTGTTTCTGCTGGTGCCTGTTCAGAAAAAGAAAAGGAAACAGATTTATAAATGTTAACTTGCTGTTGCTCAGAAGGTGCCTGTTATAATGTTCTGGCTCTGAACTCTGAGGGAAACTTGTTAAACGTGAATGCCCTGCAGTGGCAAATAGCTTTGGTTTTACATTTGATTTGATTAATGTTTAAGTTGAGATTTACAAGAAATATTTTAAATGCAACTGTGTAACTGTGTTTAAAGGGAACTCTACTGTTAAAAAGCACCTCATTTGTTTAAAGTGTTTGCAAACCAAATGTTATTGCACTTTTGTTCATATAGCAATACTTTTAAAATAAAAGTGCGCAATGCACTACTTATGAATTCACTATTGAATTTTGCGTATTTAAGTGCAATTAATCTCAATTAATCATTTTAATCATTGCCCAGCATTCATTTAAAGTAACTAGCAAGTTACTATACAGTCAGTCCACAGCTCACAGTCGGCAACTTTGTGACTTTTTCATGAAATCTGACTAAATACCATTTGTGGGCAATATTGTGTTGACATACCTTCACCCAAAGGTTCACTATTAAAATCCTATCTCCCCCTTCTCCAAATCATTATATTTTTTTCATGTTGTCCTTGATGCTTTTTCACTCAAATTAATCTCTTCACTGATCGGTGGTGTGATCCTTGCAAGAATTGGAGCTCTAAATGAGAGCCCATCTGCACACTCCTAAACTTCTCTTTACGCCCTTCGGTAACCGAAGCTGTAGGTGATGTCTAGGTGTTAAGATGAAAGCAGAGGCAGCCACTGAAGCAAGACGGAGCCTGAGAGATCAGAAGCTGCAGGCTGAAACTGAGACCGTGATTCTGGGAGCGTCCAAGCTGTTCCATCCTCCAAATGACCGTAAAATGGAGGAGATCCTAGCCATCCCAGACAGCAGCAGCTGGGATCATTTGTGGTGTCTCAGCAGGTATTTCCCCATCACAGGCTGCTATCATGCAGTCCATTTCTAATTTATTTCAGCAGTTTCAACACCATTCACCCCATTGCTCCTTGGTTGCGTGAAGACCCAGGTGACAGAGCGGTGAAATACTGTAGCTCTGAACCAAACACTGACAAGTCTGGATTACCAAGTGGAGTCTCTGGGCTATAAAACATATCAGCACCATGTGATGTCTCTATATGATGCTGTCACCTCCCGTCAAGTCTTTGGCAGCTCCATGTGCTGTTTCACATCATATGAAGTGGGTGTGAAGCGTTGAATTTTTTGTACAGTAAAAGTGTCCAAAGAGGAGGGTTTGAAGGCTATCCTGGAACTCAAAATTCAGACAGACATCTCAACAAATAGAACCAAAGAGAACATTCTGTAATCGGGTATGATACACCATACCTCCATACCTGATTACAGAAGGTTTCCATTAACACTGTTCTACAATGCTACTCAGTGTTCACACGATTCCAGAATGTCCTCCAGTGTTCATACTATTATAGAAAAGTCTTCACTCTGCTTTAGAAGACTCTTCTATATTTACACTGTTCTTAAATGTTCTTCCACATTCATGCTGTTCTAGAATCTTCTTCCACAGGCATTCTGTCCTTAATGTTTTTAAATGCTCGTACTAGTAGAGAATGTTCTGCTATATTAATTCTGTTTCAGAATGTTCCTCTATATTTTCACTGTCCTAGAATGCTCTTTCACATTCATACTGTTCAAGAGTGTTCTTCAGTGTTCATAATGTCAGAGAATGTTCTTATTTATTCACTCTATTTTAAAATGTTCCTTTATATTTACGCTATTCTAGAAAGTTCTCTCTGTTCTCTAAGTTCTTCCAAATTCATACTGTTCTAGAGACTTTTCCCACAATCGTATGGAGTATTCTCCTTCATTTACAGTTTTCTACAATGTTTTTCCACTTTCATATTTTTCACATTTAGCATGCTCTCCCATGTTCAAATCTTCCAAGAATTCATGTTTCTCACATTCATCATGCTCTAGAATGTTCTCTTACATTCACATGGTTCTAGAATGTTCTCCCATTCACTCTATTCTAGAAGATTCTCCTACATTATCTTTGGTCCATTTGGATTAGTTCGGTTCTTTTCCTGAGCATTCTGAAACACCTGTCAACATTTAGACTGCTGGTGTTTGTTGAGTCATTGTGTTCTGGTTACTAATAGAAATGAAGTCAAATGAAAACATGATAACCTTCACCAACCTTTGTTACATATCTGTTTGTCCAAACTCTGGAATGTGGTAAACTTCAGTTCCTAAAGACTAAAGCGCTGTCAGTCAACCTCTCATCTTTTCAAAGGTATAATTTAGTCCCCTGCCACAAAAAGCCACACATGAGCTTCATAAGCAGGAGCTCCATCCTCTGTTGAGTAGCTCTCCACCTTAGCGCCTCTTTCTGTCAGACATGCCACGAGCTGACAATTACGTTTCGACAACACTACAAATTAGCGCCCAATCCCAGGCCTCTTCACGCCGAGCCACAGGAACATAGTGTGGGAATTTGATACGAGCGCCTCAAAAGCCACTCTTCCAGTCGGCCTTTGTGAATGAGGTCAAGACGTTTAAAAACGGATATCAACTCCATTTTTCTCTCACTTTATCTGACAGTCTTCCATCATGACTGTGGTATGAACTATCAAAAACAGGTTTCTCATAAGATCTGTGTGTGATAATAAATAATAACAAGTAATAGCAGTACTTTTATTTATTAATTAAGATAAGACCTATGTTATTAAGATAAACCTATGTTAGTCCCACAAGTGGG
>JBBPCX010000114.1:44479651-44512826 GCA_037974365.1 Hydrocynus forskahlii | reverse complement strand
GTTTGATAGTAACACTAATGGACAGTGCACCCAGGTACTGTTTGATAGTAACACTAATGGACAGTGCACCCAGGTACTGTTTGATAGTAACACTAATGGACAGTGCACCCAGGTACAGTTTGATAGTAACACTAATGGACAGTGCACCCAAGTACAGGTAAATAGTGTCACCTGTGTGCAGGTAAATACTGCCACTAACAAACAACATTCCTGAGCTCAGGCAAATAGCAAACAGATAGTACTCATTCATGAAAACAGAGAAACTAATGAACAGTGCACTAAATAGTCAAATGAACGAGCACAGGTAAGTATTCACTCTAGTACACAATGTAGTAGTAACACTAGTGAACAGTTTAGCTACTCATAGGTAATGGACAACGTACCCAAGTACAGGTTAATAGTAACACTAACGGGCAACGCATCCAAGCACAGATAATTAGTGTCACATGTGCACAGGTGAATGCTGCCACTAACAACATTCCTGAGCTCAGGTAAACGCCAGTACTAACAAACTGTTTACACAAGCACAGGTATACAGTGACACTCATGAAGTGTCTGCCTGAGCACAGGTAAATAATGACACTAATGGACAGTGTAGTAATATTCAGGTAAACAGATCCACTACTAGACTGTACTCTTATTCAGGTAAATGGTTCGGTTCAGTTCAATTCAATTTTATTTATATAGCACTTTTTATAACCGAGCTGTCATGAAGCAGCTTTGCCCTGGCAAGCAAGCCAGACCTGGGAGAGGGGAGGAAAAGCTCCCTCAGCTGGAGGAAGAAACCTCGAGAGGAACCAGGACTCAAAAGGGGAAGCCATCCTCCTCTGGTTGACCCGGAGAGAGAAAAAAGAGTCTCTGTGGAGATAACTAACAAAAGAAGGCCCCGATGAACTGACCTATTGACTCCCATTGACCTTAATGGGCAGTGCACTCTTACACAGATAAATGTACTTGATCACAGGAAAATATTGACTATAAGAGACAGCGCATATGTAAATAGTAACACGAATGAGTACAGGGAAGTACTTACTCTAGTAGATAGTGTAGTAGTAATAACAGTTTACTTGGTCGTAGTTACTGGACAATGCACAGTTAAATAGTTACACTAGTAAATACTGATGTAAATATTAAGACTAAGAGACAGTATACAGGTAAACAATTAAAGGACAGAGTGCCTGAACACAAGTAAACAAGAAAAAGCTAAAATATGTACAGTTAACCCAAGCACAGTCACTTCACCTCACACTACTACACTTTGTATTCACAGCAGCTCTACTGTAAACTTTCAACCAAACTGTAAAACAAACTTATGTGACCTTTCCAAAAGCATTCCTCAAGCCCCCCCTATATCAGGTGAAATACTTTCTGGAGCCCGTCTTGCTGTCTGCAGCTTCAGATTTCTCTGCCACTTCCAAGTCTTGCTCAAATGGCTCAGTAGTCATTCACTTTGATTCAGATCATCTCTGGCTTTGTCAGTAAATTTCTAGTTATATGATCTGGCCTTGTAAAGAGGCGTCAGAGTAAATAAGGCATTGTTTAGCAATGCAGGTTCTCTTACTTAAGAGAACATAATCCTGTCCCTACCAGAGGCTGGCATAAGCTTGGCACAGAGACAGAATCAACGCTACATTCAGAGGGTTCCCTTTTTCAACAAGTAGGGGGGTGTGTGCGAGAGAGAGAGAGAGAGAGACTTAAAACTTCACATCAAAACCTTTAAACAATTCATGCTTTGTTTCACATTGCTGCCTCCAACTGAGACACACTCACATCTCTCTCAGACGTTATAGTCTTCTACACCAGGGATGCTACATGCTGAACTTCCAATCCCAAGTCTAGTAAATAATCCAAATTTATTTAGAAATATTGGACAGATAGCAATATTTACACACTATATAAAGGTTTAAGGCAGCAGTCTCCTATTTAATCCCCAAGAGGCCAATGGAGATTAACACACCTACCTCAGCTGGTCAAGATATAAGAGCCATTCAGCTTGAGTTTAATTAGTGCAGATGAATTTCTACTGGCTTTGGCATTGACTGGATTCATTGGATACAGGCATTGAAATCTGACGCATGATTGTTTTTTTTTCTGAAAAAACAAGATAATTTCCCCACATCAGACTAAATTTAGACCTGGGTTGCTTGGACCATCTTCTAAACTTTCTGCCCACACCACACATGTGTTTGTTACAAAGGGAGGAAATGTTTCATTATGATTTGAATTAATTTATAGTGATTTGATCTGAAAGCTATTGCAGTGTGTAAACAATTCTGTAAGAGTATCTTTTAAAGGGCGATTTGAAAAAAAAAAACAGAATAATTGCATTGGAAGTAGTTAAAGTAGTAGTCTTTCCATAGTCTCACTCTCCTCAGCCATGATTCAGTCTCAAATAGTGATGGTCTTAGATTCAATAAAGGGGATCTGCGACTCTTTAATCAGCTGAATTAAGTGCAGTTCTAGTTGGTTGGACCAAAAAGGTAGATCTGTACCAGTTCTTTGTGAACAACAGGCCTGAAGTGTGTAAGGGAGGGGTTTGTCCTCACACATAAGTTAAGAGGTCCTCAAGAAATATCTTTCTGCCACTAATACTTAACATTACTACGTCCCAACCCTGTATTTTTCCTGATCGTGTTAACATGTGCACGGAGCTTCGCAAGCTGGTGAGATAATAGCTTTATACATAAGGCAATGCCCACGACTGCCTGTTTCATTAAGTATAATTGCTTAACGATTGCTCTCTTTATTAAAGGTGACTGGAGCTCTCTCAGATGGGGTCAGTAATACGTGACAGAGATGATTGCAGTCTGTGTGTGTGTGTTCGTACAGTGGCTACGAAGGCCTCTGAAACCATCCTAATGAGAGAGCTGGAGAAATTGAGCTATTATGATGTCAGACCTCCTACCATTATGGGCCATTAGAACCACACAGCTTCACATTCAGTCCCATTATATTTATTGGATAGAGGAACTGATTGATGTTGACCTGGCTCAAACCCTTCATACCATGCACACTTGACCTTGTGCCATCCTCCCTGAACCGAGTTCAGCTATGGAACATGTGCACTTAAATAATCCCCACCGTCACTATCAATGTACAACAGAATCGAAAGGGGTTATGAAGAGGAAAAATAGCTTCTTTTTTGTCCCAGACAATTGTTGTTTAAAGATTTTGGCGTAGCCATAGCAGTTTGACACATATCACCAAGCACAATGTCAAGATTGTGAGAATGTTAGTGTATGTCTCTTACAAAACAAATGTCATTGATGTGTACTGGACACACTTTTGAACTATGGTCATTATTCATGCATAGTCAGGCTCACACTCTTCTCTGTTGACATGTCCACACTTGACCTGCTCCCACTCTTGTGCATATCAAATTAGGCTGATGTGTCCTAATGCATTTGCATTTCTTCCTTTGGTACCATCTTATCACTTTGACACGTCCACAAACAGTGCTGTCAGCCCTGACGTGGTTGTAAATCACTAATGGCTGTGTAAGGGAGCTACTGTGTAGGGGAAAGCACTCTCAAGTAGTAGATTATGTTTAATGATTGAGCTTTTGAGATTCTTCAGATTTTTGAGACTTGACAGAACATGGATAGTTTCACCGTATTGCTTTAATAAAAAAATTCAGCTGCAATTCTGATGTTTTGATTGGCTCAATTTCAACTGTTGGCTTATTATCCGGTAATATGTTTAGGTTTACTCAGTTACTAAAATGAATTAGTTGGTAATTACTACAAAACTACAATATGATTGTATGCAGTTTAGATTGAGTAAATATTTAGAAATATTTTACAAGAACAATTTTACAAGGAGAAATATTTTACAAGGAGAATTTTGCACTAAAATTTGCAGGATTGTGTATATATCCTCAGCAACCTCCTGCAAATTTTATTGCACAATTTTTTAACCTGCTGCAAGAAACAACATAGAATAATATACTTCATATGTCGTACCTTTTTTTCAGTGTTAAGGTTTTTAAGGATCTCGTCTACCTACTTAAAAACCATCCCTTCCATTTATGGGGTGGCCAGACTCAGAGGTAAAGAAGATCTGCTAGAGAAGACCTGATGAATCTACACACCATTGGCATGCAGATTCTGGCCTTGTGGCAATTCAATGCACAGTCTCTCCCTCAATCAGCTAATGAACATCTGAAGCTGGATCAGCGCGGGCTGGGGGCTGGGAGTTGGTGGAGGCATGCCTCTGGGCCTCCGTCTCCCTTTCTTTCTGTGTCTCTACCTCACTCCCCAGACATGTCCTGGCCCATCAGCCCGGAGACACACAGAACAGAGAGCATGCTGGGTCCAGACAGACAGACTGGCCGGAGAGCCGCTGCCCCCATGCATACACACTGACTCACACACCCTCCTCCACCTACCAATTGAGCCTAAACTGCAGGCGGCTAGTGACATTAGCATAATGATGAGACAGTGACACCTCTCTTTGAGTTGTATCAGGGGGCAAAAAGGGCAAGGTAATGACAGGCATAATTACTCCATTTACTGAGGGAGGGGCACTAACATTAAAGGAGAAAAAGAGTTATCTGAAGAAGGGATGTCACCCTAATACAAATGTTTGTTTAATGTAGGGTTTTTAATAGAATCTATTATGTATATCCTTGACTAAACAACATTTTAGGAGCATTTAAGGACTGCTTGGCAACAGGGCACCAAATTATTTGTTGCCCCTAGACATTGAGTGGCATAGCCTATACATCCATTATGAGTCATTAATGGCCAAAAGATGGAGAACATCTATGTCAGGCTCTAAATTGGGTGTAAAATGTCCTTCACACAAACTGATCCTTTTTGAACGGTGAGTGAAGCAAACAGAGCAGATCATTGATGTTTGAAATACAAAATTTAAAATGATTTTTTTAGCTTTTTTAATGGGGAAGATATTTTTATTCTGTAAATAAAAAAAACGCATATTCAGTTCTTGCTTAGTTACAGCTGGTGGGCTAGTAGTTAGGGAGTTGGCCCTGTGATCAGAAGGTCATGGGTTTGAATTCCAGGACTGCTAGGGGCACCACTGAGGTACCCTTGAACAAGGTATCGTCCCTACACACTGCTCCCCGGGTGTCATGTTCCTGGCTGCCCGCTGCTTCACTTGGTGATTGGGTTAAACACAGAGAAAGAATTTTACACTGTTCACAAGGTGTGCTGGGGTGTTTTCACATATGACAAATGGACACTTATCTTCTTACTTACAATGCAATGGCTACATTGTGTTTGTTCATAAATGGGCCCTCGCAAAGCAACCATCCTGCAGGCCATGCATGTGTGTGTTTAAACCCACTACAGCATTCTTTCATCTCTGTTCACTCACAGGTTGACTAAGCTTAACAGGGCAGGGAGCCCTAAGAAGACTAAAGAGTGTGTGTTGTCATCGGCGTAACTGACCCAGAGAGGAGTGTTTGAACAGTGTCTCCATGCTGAGAGCCAGCAGGGGTTTAAAACAACAACATCCCTCTTAAGCTTCTGCCTCCGTCGGCTTCGAAGGGGGCGACAACATCCAAAAGACCTGCAAACTGTTAAGAAACTGTACACACGTCTTCATATTGCTTGTTGTGCAACTGGATGTAAACTGGATATTCACATAAACAAACAGACTGATAAGAATAACAGCTTCCATTGTTGAAGACTGATTGACAGCTCCCTCTAATTCTTTGCCATAAGTCGCAGAAGCTTGAGACACATAAAGGGGTTTATTAGGAACAAGCATTGGAAAAAAACTCACATGAAAACTTAACGGGCACTTTACTGCCTCCCACTAATCCCAATGGACGTTTGGTTTTGATTGAGACGTCTGAATGACATTTTATAGGGAGTCGGGTTCTTGTAACCTGATATACTGGATATCAGTGCAAGTCGACAGCTGAAAATGCACTTTTCAACTTCGGCAATCTCTCTCTCTCTCTCTGTTCTAATAGTTCATAGCTGAACAGTCCTACACACTGTCAGTTCAACTTTACCTCCTAAGACTCTTGCTGCAAACAGATGGTTCAAATGTCTCATGAATGGGAGTTTGTCTCAGGTGCCAAAATGTTTTTTTTTAAATCAAGACTGAAAGTGGCCTGTTTCAAGTGGGGGCATGTCGGGCCTGTAGTGCCTGTGATGTTCGTTTCACAGCATACTCATGCTGTCATCATCGTCCATCTCTCTCTTTCATTCAGCCAGCGTGATGTCATGGATCTGGAATGTGATCTCATGAAAATAGCGAGAGGAAATGAAGTTGATGTCGTGCTGGTCTTGCCTCTGTTTGCAAACTGCAGACTGGTGTACAGGTGGACCTACAGGTGTGTGTGTGTCTCGGTCTCAGTCCCTCACACACATAAACAAGCTGTGTGTTTGTTTTCTGTACGTATGACACATGCAGAGCTTTGTTGAGTCAACAGTGTCCGGGTCAGCAGTCTCTGGCACTAACAAGCGGGGCTGTGTTACCACCAGCACTTTAATGAGCATGTTCAGCACTCTTCCTAATTTTTGTGTTTGTAAATGCCCTGATTCATCTGGGACGCGTTCTCGTGAAATGGAAGTGTTTAATGGCGTTACATTACATTACATCACATGACATTACATTCATTTGACAGACGCTTTTCCCACACAAGCATCAGTCAAGATATGCAGTGTAAGGATTCGCAGTATCACTGGACTAATATAATATTATAATATCAATCTTAATTAACCTTAATGTTTTAATATTACCTTTTGGTGAATATCATTAGTGGATGGCTGGGGGGCATTGAAAGTTATCAACGAATGATCACCTTATCACTGGGACCTGAAATGGGGGGGGACACACCCTTTTAAGACTCAGGTCTTTCTTCTCCTCTTTGGGCAGCTGCCTCAGAAGTGCTGTGGGGATTACAGCCAAAGACAAAAGCTTGTTGGGGTAGGGGGGTGGAGGGGGTATGCCTGACCTGGCCTGGCCTGGCCTGGACTAGCCTTTAGCATAGGATCATCCAAGACTTACGCCAGCCAAGCTGGGAAAGAACACTCGCCTCTGACAGAACAAAGGGAAAGGTGTGTGTCGAGGCGTGGGGGAGGGGCTCTACCTGTGTGGATTTAGGTTAAAAGGGGAGAGGGGTGCAGATAAAAGGCAATAAAACAAGATGAAAGATTTATTCTGTGTCCTCAAACTGAAGTTAAGATTAGGTTTGGGGTTAGCAACAACAAAGTAATCAAAATCATCAAAAATACGTTGACAAAAATAATCAAAGTCAACGTTTACTTTGACGTTGACTAAATGGTAAGGCTACAGATTTTACAAGGTACAAAAGGCACAAGGAATGCACACATATAAAATATAGATATAAACTCTAAACTAGAAGTAAAAATGTGTAATTTGGTACAAAGAGTAAGTTTTCACATCCATAAAATGTGCAAATATTCAGCAGTCAAGAGGAGAACAAATAGAATACTGGAATGTAACTGTATGCTTTATATGTGCAAATGGTCAAATGATGATTATAGTAATAATAACGGCAACAACAACAGCAACAACGATAAATTATAGTTATCTCAGCTATATGTGTGTAGACAGTGAGATGAGAGGGTGTGGCTCCAGATTTTACAGAGTACAAAGGGACACATAATATACATATATAAAGAAAATACTTACTAGAAGTAAAAATGTGCAATTTAGTACAAAGGGTAATGCTTCACAAAAGTGTGTGCAAATGCATCACTGGTTAAGTGGAGTGTAAATATAATACTGGAATGTAATTGTGTGCTTCACATGTGTAAATGAATACTACTACTCTTACTACTACTGCTACAAATAATAATAATGATGATGATGATGATTACACTTATTATTAGTAGTACTATTATTATTATTATTATTATTATTATTAATTAATTAATTAATTTATTTATTTATGTATTTATTTGTTTATTTATTTATTTATTTATTTATTCATTTATTCATTCATTTATTCATTCATTTTTATTAATATAACAGCATCTCAATTTCTCACATACATCATTCTCAAATAATTCTGTGCATATTCACTATTCAAAAGCCCAGGAGCTGTGACTGAGGCTTGGGTCCTTTATGCATGAGCAGTTTCTTCACACCAGAATGTGCTGTGGTGTGAGGGCCGAGTGTGTTTTGACACAGGCCATGGATAAAGGATGATCCACCCAGAGATCCACAATGTGGGAACAAAGCCACTTCCTTGCAGGGATTGTCAAAATACGTTCAGGAGGCACACAGAGCAGGGATATGTTACATTGTTGTGGGGATTGGCTTTCCAGGCCTACAGACATGAAGACAAGCACAAACTGAGGATTTAACAGGCATCACTCCAGTCAGCTAATCCGTCACATCTTTGATTCTTTCAGCAGGACACTTCTGTGTCACCCCGTGTCACCTTTGCATCCAAAGGCATAGTTATGTATGTTTTTCTCGTGTATTCTATTTGCCTAGAATTTTTCATTGATACATTCAGTGTCATCTAGTGCCAAGCATTTAATAATGAAAAGTAGAATTTGTCTTTCTTTCAAAGGGTAAGACACTCCTGGGGAAGGCTAATCTATTGGTTGATTCTGCATTTGTGTTTGTAAACAGGAGATACTTTATTGTAGTGAAAATTTTAATGAACAGTTACTGATAACATTTTTGTCACAGTTTGACATCGAAGCAAATGGAATGAATGGACTCTACTCCTGTTCCTCTAGTTGCACGTATAGGACAAAAGAATTTGCCTCGGGATAAATAAAGTTCTTTCTTATCTTATCTTATCTTATCTTATCGCATCTGAATGTACACATAATTATGTATCTTATGTAATCCCATTTAAAGAATACAGCAAAACAAAAGTAATGACACTCGACTTATAAGGGTTAAACAGTGTTAGCTTGATTCTGAGACACGAATGCAAAACCATTTGACTATTTACTGTGATTTTCACCATTTCTAGATTAACAAACCAACATTATGTATCGCTATTGCTCACAATATCAATCACAATTCAACGCACAGTAGCTACAACCTGGGCAAATCTTCTCACACTTGCTCCCAGAGTAGCTCTAACAGCTGGACGTGGAGTGAGCTTGGATGGGTTCTGTATAAAATCATCCATATGGCACTTTGCTCGCACCCTGGATCCCATGCCATTATCGGCCCATAGATTACTGCCTTTATGGGCCCAGAATGGAGGCGGATGAAACCAAACCAGGTCATGCCAATAGATGGGCATTATCTTCAGCTATCAAATGTACACTTCATCTTTTTACAGTGGTGCTGGGAGCTCCCTGGTGAACGTGGCCAGCGGGGGTACCAGAGAGCTGTCAGCATACTGTGCCCTTAAATATTTAACTTCCTCAAGAGATCAGGCCCGTGATATGAGATAGTAGCCCATAATTCTGGCTGACTGGGGTAAGCAGATGTGAAGTTTTAGAATCTGTGCCCCTAATATCATATTCACCGAGCAGTGAGCAACCTAGAGAGCATGCCAGGGTCAGCTTTCATATTGCCCAGCCATTCTGGGCATAAAGTGGCTATGAGAAAAAGACATATTTACCTAGACCAGACATAGCATTTAATGTGGCTTTGATTATGATGTATAGACCGTAGAGCATCGCTCTTATAAATTATGTGCTGGGATCAGACCAGACTGGCTAGTTATTGCATTTAATAGCCCATTTAATGATTTTATACAGGGGTCAGATAAAACATGGTCATGTCTTAGGAGGTCTTTTCGGTATGTTGTTAAATCCTGGCGCTGTCGGACTGGTCACTGAGATAATATCGTTATTTATGACCTGCTGAAAACGTCAATTAAGTAACACATAACATATGAGATGAGACAATGATTATAGCATATAATCTGTAGATGATATTTACACATTATTTAAGACAGCGAGTTATAAACTAAACTATTTCTTTGAGTTTGAAATGTTTGTTATTAATGAATTTAAATTGTAATGATTGAGTGCCCATTGAAAACTTGCTACATCTTCCATAAAGAGTCAGTTAGAAGATTATGAGTTTTTATATTTGCGATATAAATGAATTTAAACTATAAGACTCGACTGCACTGAGAAACCATACAATTTCTTCCATTAAGAGTCAGAAGAGTCTCAATTTGTATATTTGAGGTGTAAATTTATTTTAACTCTCATGTTGGAGTGCCCTGAGAGAAACCTCTAACAAATCTCTATCAGGAAAAAGCATCTGCTCCGGCTAATTAATGGCAGTGGCGTTTCACACCTTGTAGAGTGCAACTCTATCTGGCCAAAGACTCTCCAGCCTGCATTCTATCACTCACCGGATGACTGCACTCCCTCAGGCAGCTCTGAAACACCGCAGCAAGACTCCTGCACCAACCTCCTTCTCCAGCTGCACTTAAACACCTTAAACACGCCCAGCTTTAACACACAAACAATGTATGAGCTGAAGTAGCAAACTGCTGTCTATAGTATTTATATCCAGCATTTTGTGTATAGAACATTTCATATTGTGTTTTTTCTGGATTTATTTACACTTTATATGTTATGTTATTCTGGTCTCTGTGTGTCTGTGCAGTCGTAACATAAGCAATTTCCTCTGGGATCAATAAAGCTTTCTGATTCGGATTCTCACCCAAATATATGACCGTTTGTGAAAATGCTTGGATATTTTTAAATTCTTTTCTAAATCAGCAAAAAAAATATTATATTTTATGTATTATACAGAAACTTTCTCTCTCATTGTAATAACTTTTGTTTAAAATTCTTTAAAATCTGAAAACATTTTGTTTGTTTCCAGTTTTAAATGGAAAAAATATATATTTTTCCAGATTTTTACTGAACCTGCTGTTAAAAATAGTAAAAACAAAAATACTTAACAGTATTGCTATCACTAGTAATAGTAGATTACAAGGTGAAATTGTGTCAAATGTATATTACATATTAATAAATGAAGAGTTGGTTTGTTGTGATTGAAGTTGTCAGGTCTTCAGTGACTCCAGTATGTTTCTCTACATATAAACGTGAAAAACTGAGATATGAACAACCCTCCAGACCTGTAAAGAGTTTTAAAGTGGCCTGGCTACAGGTTTTGGTGGGTCTGTATTACATCACTAACCCTGAAGAATGTGGCCTTTCTGGAAGGCATGAACTCGACAAACCAACTCCACCAAAATGTCCCCGTTCTGAAGCTGCAGGGTCAGGATCAGGTAGCAGGTGTCAAAGGAGAGTGATATTTCCTTTTCCCGCTGCGGGAAACAGGATTAGAATAAACCCACACTAAACACATGCTTTTAAGCGGGAAGAGCTCCTGAAGTTTGGGGCTCTGTGGGGTTCAGAAACGCCTGAAACCCTTCATTAAAGTCTTAGCTCACAGGAGAGAGAGGGGCCGAGCAGGACCACCGCTCAGAACCCCCGGGCAGGGTGGGAAGGGGGGTCAGCCTGGCAGGATCTGTGAGCAAGAGCAGGGCAATTTTACATATTACCCCCATCTCTGAGTGTACACAGAAAAATCCCCAACAAATGAACTCTTAATGAGGTTCTGAGAGTCCAGATCACACCAACAGAGTTCTGTCCAAACTTTAACTTTCAGTCTCTTATCCTTCACTTTCAGTTCCAGTGTCCAAATACAAGGTCCTTTAATAACATATTTGTTCAAATATAAGGTTAAGATCACAGATTAATATAGAACGCAATTATACAAAATATTAATGTTAAAGAATGAAAATATTGAAGCTTAAACGGGAAAAAATTGTGTGAAACTTGAACACAGCTTGCTGTAAAATATCAAGTGTGTATATATATATATATATATATATACATTTGATTTTATAGATATTATATATATATATATGATGTATGTATTTTTTTCCTTCCACGAATTAAATTTAAACCAAAGCAACAAAAACAAATTCAGTGGATTCTACAAATGACTAGAAAATGATAAGCACAGAAGCTGTATATGACCTCTCTAAACAGTATATTAGAAATGACCATCACTTTACTTATTTGACTTAGATTTTGTTATATCTTGTTTTGTTTTCTTAGACCAGTGAGAGGAACAAATAGGAAGTAGAAATGTGAAAATTTTGTAAAATGAATTAAGTATATCAAGTTTTTCTCACTAGTCTAATTTTTAGGATTTTTTTTCACTAGAGGCTCATTTATTGGTTTAATTCGTTTTTGCTTTTTCTCTTTTTTTCTTTAGAATCACACTTTTTATTATAATCATGTAATATAGTGTAGTATAATATAGTAATGATGCAATATAGTATAATTTTATTTGGTAACATTTTCTCGTTTGTAATGATGTATAATCAAATATAAAATCTAACCTAAATAAATAATGGTTTTACAATCATGTATAATATTCTAAAATAATGTGTTTAAGACACACTGAGCCCCTGTGTGGGACTGAACGCTGGTTTGGTCTCAGCTCTGCTCTAATTACGAGGTGTTTCTTTTGATTTCTTTGATTCCCGTCCCGGGACCACCGCCCCCTGAGTGTTGGACGGGGGGGTAACTGGACTCAACCAACTTGATTGTCCTGGGACGGCACGAGAACAACATTTCTCTTGTTTCTGACCCCCAGCAGGACGGGATGGACCAGAAAGTGTCCTGCTCACAATAAACCCAGCCCTGCCAGCTTCGACCCTCTTTACCCCCCCGCGAGACCCTCATTCAGGTGAAACTGCGCGTGGTAAAAGGCCTGAACTACAGAGAGAGACCAGATAATCTCGCACAATATCAAAAAATCCAAGAGAGAAGAAGAGAAGAGGAGAAAAGGAAAGAAAGATCTGAACTCCTGAACTCGCAGGCTCGGCCCGATTCAACTCGACAAGCGGAAAGTGCTCCAGTCTCACCTGCTGATTTCACGCTGCTCGCGCGGGACATGAGTTAATTGAGCCCCTCCCACACCCCACTAATTAAAACATGAATACATAACAAATATATGTAATAATAAATAAAGGAGTGATATGGAATGACTGGAAAGTGTTGCTAGAGATGAGCACTGGTCCCAAACCAGGATGGACTAACAGAGGGAGTCTAAAGGGTTAAAACGTGGGGAGCAATTAGGGGCGCGCACAGCGGGGGCGCGGATTAACGCGGACGCTCGATTAATCTCGAAATTCTTTTTATAAATAAACGTCAACTCGATGGAGCTGTTGAGCATGAGATGGGGGCTGGAACGGGACGAGGGTATTCAGGGAGGGCACGCTCTGGATCTGTTTTGGGGGGAGAGGGAGGGCACTTACAGTCGTATTTAAATAAATAAATAAACAGAAACATGAAACGAGAACACTTTTTTGTTAGGGAAATTTCAGAATTGGTTCTTGTTTATTAACACTACTAATAGTGATTGTTTTACATGTAGAATAGTGTCTTAATATTTTTAAAAAATAGGGCATTTTCGTGTCAGGGATGAAAATCACTTCACAAACAGAACTCGTCACGTTTTATAGCAGTTTATTTACAAAAGTTATTACAACCAGTCATTAAATAAAAATATACCAACATCCATCTACAAAACAAAAAAGTTAATGAAAAATTGTTTTAGCAAGAATTAGCAAGCCGTACATAGGCGACTAGAATATGCAGTGAGAATATGCACGAGTGTGTGTGTGTGTGTGTGTGTTCAACACTTTTGCATATTTAAATTATGACAGTGCAACTGTTTTATATCGTGTTAGAGAGCATTTGATTAAAAATAAGGCTGTACAATGAAAAAAAACAAGGCTGTAAAATGAATGTACACTCACAGAGTGCAGTGTTTTTATTTTTCTCCCACCCATATTCTGACGCTTGGGTGGAAAACAGGTGGGAAAATAAAAGTAAGGCTTCACGGTTTTAGCGTGGTTGTTATGGTGACGTTTGTGACGGGCCAAGTCGCTACAAACACTATTGACCAATCACAGTGCAGGACAGTGCCGAAACCGGGTGGGGTTTGAAAAAAAAAAGCCTTTGAAGTTTTTGAAGTTCCAGTGTTCTCTGGTTGCTACGGTGACGTTAGCGGTAGAACGCGGGAAAAAAAGGAATCTCCCGCGCTTAGACCTCCGTTCCCTCCCGGTTGTATATGAGGCTGTCCACGCTGAAGTAGCTGGACACGGAGCTCGTGTAGTAGTTCAGCCGCCCGTGGCCGTGACCGTGGCCGTGACCGAGCACCGGCGATCGCGCGCCCGCACCGCCCCGCGCGCCATCACCGCTCCCGGCCAGAACAGAGTTCACGTGGCTCACGAAATTGTCGAAGCACGGGCTGAGCTCCGGGGACGGCGGGGAGCGCGGCTCGCTCGCGCCGGGAGAGGCTCCGAGCCCGCGCGGGGACGGGGTGGAGCTCGCGCCCCCGGGACCACTGTCCGCACCCGAGACCTCCGTCTTCACCGCGTCCGCCCTGCGCTTCCTCTTCCTGCGGAAATTTCCGTTATCGAACATCTTCTCACAGTTCGGGTCCAGAGTCCAGTAGTTCCCCTTACCTGCCAATCAATCAGACAATAAAAATCAACCAGTCATAAATATTTTGCAATGAAAATGAATTTCATTTTAATTATCAGTGAGAATAAAAAAGGAAAGCGCATCCTCTCCCAAATAGTAGATAGAGAGAAAAATAGATGGTAGAGTAGATAGGTATATAGTTTGACAGACAGATAGACAGATTGTGGGCTGTCAGACAGGGCATAATTGAGAACCTCTCAGAAAGCTGATGCTCAGGTTACCAAAATCTTTCTTAAAGTAATAAAAGCTGCAAATACTTTAATTAATTAAACAAACATGGTTTCGATGGAATCTTAAGGAAATAATGACTTTCCTCTTCACGCAGATTATGAGAATGAACAGCTATAAATAATTGCATTCGTGAACTGAAATACAATGAGAGGGGAAAAAACCCACTCATTAACAAATGAATAATAAAGTGCAACAGGTAAAACGGAAAAGCGAGCTGTGGCACCCACCAGGGTCGTCCTCGTCTCGCGCCACTTTCTTGAAGCAGTCGTTGAGGGACAGGTTGTGCCTGATGGAGTTCTGCCAGCCTGCCTTGCTCCTCTTGTAGAAGGGGAAGTTGTCGGCCACGTACTGGTAGATCTGGCTGAGCGTGAGCTTCTTGTCGCGCGCGCTCTGGATGGCCATGGCGATGAGGGCCGAGTAGGAGTAAGGTGGTCGCACCAGCTTGAAGAGCTCCTGCTGGCTGGACACGGACAGCCAGCCGAGCTCTGCGCCCGCGAGGCCTGCAGGGGACGCCACGAGCTGCCGCTGCCCCGCGCCGTAGCCGGTCTGCAGGTACGGGTAGGGAGAGGGTCCGAGGCCCGGCCCGTTCAGCCACAGGTACGGGTTGGAGGCGGTGTTGGTGCTCGCGCTCGTGCTCGTGGGCGCGTACTCGCCGAGGCCGTAGCCAGACGCGTGCACGGCGTGTTGCTGCTGCTGTTGGTGCTGATGGTGCTGCTGGTGGTGCTGGTAGGGGCTGAAGTTCTCGCAGTAAACCGCCACGTCCAGCAGCTCCTGCGCCCCGGGACCCCCCTGCTGGCCCCCCGCCTGAGGACCGAACGCGCTCATGATCCGCTCGCCCTCCACAAACATTTCCACGAGGAGTTTCTACCGAGGTGGGGCGAGGAGGAGACACCCTCACACAGTGACACACATACACACACACACACAGACAAACTCACTCACACGCACTACTGCTGCTGCTACAGCTACTACTGCCACGGCCTCTCTGAGGGGTTTAAATAGGACCGCTGAGCCAGGGGCACCTCCCACCACACACACACACAGCCCTCTGAATACACACGGAGAAGACACTTACATACACACACACACATACAAACTCTAACACACTTTTACTCTGTCACATACTCACTTATACAGACTCAAACACACATATTCAAACTCAAATGCACACACACACACTCATACATACATACACACACAGAGCCTTCAGAATGCACACTGAGAGGAGGACACAAACACTTATTCTGAATCACATACTCACTTATGTATGCGCGCACACACACACCGACTCAAACACACTTATACTCAATCACATATTCACTTATAATGACTCAAACACACTTTTGCTCAATCACATACTCACTTATAATGACTCAAACACACTTATACTCAATCACATACTCACTTATAATGACTCAAACACACTTTTGCTCAATCACATACTCACTTATAATGACTCAAACACACGCATTAAAACTCAAAAACATACTTATACAAACACACACATTCAAACTCAAAGACACACACACACACACACACAATCAGACCTAAACACACTTGTACACACATACACACACACACAAACTCAAACACATACTCACTTATGCACTCATAAACTTATACTCACTTATGCATACCTATGAACACACACTCAAACTCACATTTAGACTCACTCACTCAAACTCAGACACTCACTCAAACACATACTTAGCCACATACTTACACACACACACACACACACTCGCTTTTTTAAACTCTCAGACTCAATCACACACTCACTTAAACACATTCAGACTCAAACACACTTTTAAGCACACATTCAGACTCAAAAGCAAACTCACTTAAAACACACACTCAGACTCACACACTCACTTGTACACACACAGACTCAAACACACACTCACACTCAAAAACGCAATCGCCCAAAATCACATGCACTTGACCACACACACTCCGACTCAAACACACTCTCTTATACGCACACAGCCAGACTCAAACACACTCTTATACACACACACTCAGACTCAAACACACTCCCTTATACACACACACTCAGACTCAAACACACTCCCTTATACACACACACTCAGACTCAAACACACTCCCTTATACACACACACTCACTCAAACACACTCTCTTATACACACACACTCAGACTCAAACACTCTCTCATACACACTCACTCAGACTCAAACACACACACTCAGATTCAAACACACACTCATACACACACTCAGACTCAAACACACTCTTATACACACACACTCAGACTCAAATACACTCTCTTATACACGCACACTCAGACTCAAACACACTCACTTATACACACACACTCAGACTCAAACACGCACTCTTATATACACACACTCAGACTCAAACACACACTTATACACACACACTCAGACTCAAGCACACACTCTTATATACACACACAGGTCTCACGTACAGTAACCATAAAGAACATAACACACATACCTTTGATGTTTTATTATGAAAAAAGAAAGAAAGAAAGAAAGTAAGAAAAGGTAAGATAGTTATAGATGATTGTTTTCCCTCAGCTGGGTGCAGTGTAATATAAGAGTAAGTTAGTTAATCAACACAAAGTGTCCCACAGAACTTGAGGAGGTATTTTATGTCCTTTATCCAAAAAAGAGAGAAATTACAGTTTGATCATGACACGCATAGATCATGACACGCATAGAACTAAAATAAGTTTAAACGAAAACAATTCAAACCAAAATAATGAATTAATAAGAATAAAATAAGAAGAGATATAAAACAAAAATATGAAACAAAAATAGTATTAATAATTATTATAACAAACGTATTATTTATTTATTCTGTTTTCATTTCATATATTTACAGATATATGCAGTTCAAAAAGGTAAACCATGCAATGTGAAAAATAAAAGAACAAACAAACAAATAAATAATAGAACAGAACAGAACCAGAATCCAATAAATGAAAAATAAAATGTTAGACTGTCTTCCCCGCTGGATAGTAGGGATGCCACAATTATAGATTTTGAAGGCACAATTATCATCTGGGCAATAATCACGGTTTCAAAATTATTTCGCATGTATTAATTTCACAGTGTAGACAATCACATTCTTTAGAAGTTTTTACCTTTTATTTACTGCTGTCTTTAAAAGAAAAAAAAAACACAAAAAGACCCATCGTTTTGAACATGTCCGTCTGTAGTCTTGGGGTATCCAAATAATTCCCATACGGCAGACTTCAACTGCTGCTTTAGTGGAAATAAAGCGGATTCATTTTTTTCCTCTGCCATTGTTTTTATCTCTGCAGGGTTGAGTTTACCTGGACCAGTGCAGATCAAACCTGCAGCAGGTGACCCCTTCTGGTCAAAGGGATCAATTACAAGAGACTGGGCTATAACAGTACAGCTTATAATACTTACCATACTTTAAAAAATACAACATGTGTAACACATTAAAACAATTTGAGAAAATAAGCCCATTAAAAAGCATGAAAAGAAAATATGAAACAAACAAGTTTGTCCTTAAACACATCAGATCAGTGTTACCTTTTGTACATTTTGCGTTGATGGAAGTGCTCAGCAGTAATGATAAAGCCAAAGTTGCTTGTTTAAAAAAAAGTTAAAATCAAATGAAGGTACAAGTGTTCAAGTGTGGTGTTAAAAATCAACCCTGTCAAAAATTAGAGGATTTTTGGTGCCAATATTTCCAATTAGAGCTTTATCATTTGAACTCAATCACAAATCATGCTAAATGCAAATACTGCTCGGTGTGTTTTGAAAGTAAACTTTGAAAGTCAACTCTGGTTTGTGAGAGAGAGCTGATTAAAGTCGCCCTCTGGTGGAGACCAATTAAAAGTGCAAGGCTCACTGAGGTACACAGGATGAAACACACTGTGCCCTGGTGCTGGAGACACACTGGCCTGCATGGTTTAGTGTTTTCCCTGTTGTAACACTTTAACAGGTTGCTAATGAGCTAATTAGTCAAACTGGTTGTGTCGTGAGCACTGAAAACACAGAAGAGTGCCTCCAGGACAGACCAGGACCGGCCGCCTGGCATAGCGGGCCGCTGCCTGGTGGGCAGATGAATCTGTGGGCTGGTGAGCTGGAAGCTGCTTTATTATTATTATTATTTTTTTTTAATGTAAAGGAGGTGCAGAGAAACTGTGCAGAATAAATAAATAAATAATAAAACTTTCAATAGCTGGCACAGAAAAAGGTGTCAAAATAGCATGTTTATTTTCAGGGACCAGCAGTTGGTTACAGAGTCCTGGAATGAGGTCCACAAATGAGCCAGAGGGACACCAGGAACAGTGAACAGGACAGGCTGAAGATACAGCTAGTCCGGTTAGTATAAGAAATTATCAAATCGAAGCAAAGGTCAAGTTGATCCTGTTCTTATTTGTTCATATGTATATGAATGAGCTCTAAACTCTGGATAACTACTGATATAAAAAGCAAACAGTCAAACTGATACAATTAGATCAATAATTATCTAACATAACGGGATCATGTCAATCATAAATCATGATCCATCTTATTTTCTCTCCCTCTTTTACACTCTAGACTTGCAGGCCACAACTACTGGTTTGAGTATGTAAAGTGATCTTTTGTTATATGTGAACACACCACAGCACTCCATGGGAACAGTGTGAAATTCTTCCTCTGCATTTAACCCATTCACCAAGTGAAGCAGTGGGCAGCCAGGAACACAGCGCCCGGGGAGCAGTGTGTGGAGACGGTACCAGGTTCCAGGGTACTTCAGTGGATTCAAACCCACAAACTTCTGATCACAGGGGCAACTCCCTGACCACTAGGCCACCAGCTGCCCCTTGAGTAGATGTCCCCCTTTTTCTTGGCGAGGTAAGCCTAATGTAAAATTTGTAAGTATACAGCCTCTTTGTTTATTCTAGATTGGAAAATGCATAACATATGAGTTGTTGACCATTTCCCTCTTCTTTAGGGTAACGTACACTATATGGACAAAAGTATCAGGACGCACCTGTTTTTCAGGGTTTGTTCTAGACCCCTTACTTCCAGTGAAAGACAGTCTTAATGCTTCAGCAGACCAAGACCTTTTGGACAACATCATGCTTCCAACTTTGTGGACACAGTTTGGGGAAGAACCTTTTCTATTCCAGCATGATTGTGTCCCAGTGTACAAAGCAAGCTCCATTAAGACATGGTTGGATGAGTTCGTTGTAAAGATTTATTTACAGAATATTGAGTGGTCTATGCCTTTAATGTTAGTTAGGTACAGTCCAAGACATCATATAGTAGTAACTTAAACTCTTTAGCTTGTTAATAGCGTCTTTGGTTCTGGTACAGCACTTCATTTACTAGGCGTTATGGACAAAAATTTAAATCACGGTATGATAAAAATTCCAGATGGTTTCGGTGTACAGTAACACCCCACTTTCATGTGGATCAGCAGTCGCGGTTTCAGTCCATCACGGATTTCCGAACCTCCCGCCTCCGAGTACAGCTGACTGTGACGTCCGGGCCTCGTGCGCCACGCGGCGGTTACCAAGGCAACCAGACACCTGAACAGAATGAAGCGCCGCTGCTCAGCACCGCCCCAAACATAAACAACCAGTACGAGGACGAGGGGGCGTGGCCCAAACATATACAACCAGCACGAGGACTAGGGAGCGTGGCCCAAACATATACAACCAGCACGAGGACGAGGGGGGGAACGAGGCCTGGACGTCACACTCAGCTGTACTCAGAGGCGGGATGTTTGAAAGTAACCAAGCCAAGAACGTTATTTATTTCTCCTTGCTGCTGATTGGCTGCTGCCCTGTGACGCAGCTGCAGTCCAGAATTTCCCCCGTGGAGCGTCTCAAGTGTTCTCGTGTTTTTCATTTTGTTCTTCTTACAGGCCTGCATTTTTATTACAGTAAATTAAATTAATTTATTACTGTATTTACCTGCTTATATCAAAGAAAACGCCCGGTGATTAATTACAGTTCAGTCTATTCAGGGGTAACATCGGTATTTACATTCTAGCACTGCAGGAGTTCAGTGTAAACTGTACAGTACAAATGCAGGTTTACCTTTACATGTTTTTTTTAAGGCTAATGAGTTTAAAATGAAATGAAAGTGTTTTGGAGCATGTTTGGGGGCATATTTAGGGTTTGGGTAAACCTATCATTACACCTTTATTATCTTTTGATATTAATTTATGAACATTTCCTAGATGTTTCTTTTAAGCTTTAACCCTCAAAATTGAGTTTTTCAACATTATTCCTTTGAACAACACAGGCAATCCTTCCTCCCCATTGCCATCAGACTCTATAACTCCTCCCGCTATCACACACCCACAGAGTCATCTTCTGCCAAACAGATGTGCAATTTCTTATGGTTTGCCAAATCATTATGATTATGTGCAGTATTGTCACTACTTATGTTACATGTGCAGTGTCATTACTTATCATGAGCAGTATCAGTACAATGTACAGTAACGGACTCAGTATTGAGAACAACTTCAAACCACTATTTGTATAAACTAGTAATTTTATTCACTTATTTATAGTATTTAAATCCACCTCTCTTATTGACCACCTTTTGTGTATAAACCATAGTGTATTTAGGATATTCAGAGCATTTTCTGGAGAGTTTTATTTTTACTTTATACTATATTTTATATTGTTCTTGTCTCTCTGTCTTAGTGTGTCTGTGCTGTCGTAGCATAAGCAATTTCCTCCAGGATTAATAAAGTTTTCTGATTTTCCCTGCTTTTAAAATATACACTTGACTCTTCACTTGCTGCCTAAGCTATCCTACCCATTGACAGATGCCACTGTAACGAGATAATCCGTGTTATTCATTACACTCGTCAGTGGATTCAACATTGTGGCTGATTAGTGTAAGAGTAGGTCTGTAGTTTGTCACCAACATTTCTATATGCATGCTTTGCATCATAAATGCAGAGAATAACTGATTTCAAGTGGCCAAGTAGATCTGGTTTTAAAGTTTTGTTATCTACCAATATCATTATTGTCTGTAAGAATGAGGTACACATGTGGTGCCTCAATGTCTCATATGAATGTTTTTTCTGGGTTGAAGGGTTGCTCCATTCCATTCGGTAATGTATTTTGTTTTCTTTGTTGTTTGCATGCTGTAAGTTGAGTCAGCTCACTCCAGAGTGCAGTAAAACTTCAGAGGTAAAATAGCATAGCAGAGATTTTAGTTAATTATTCATTATAACTGCATCCTGGGCCAGTAGCATGCATTAGCCCATTGTATCACTGATGTCCAGCCAAACGTCCAAATCCATTAATCAAAGCCTTACTATATCTTTCTCTGCAGTAATTCACTTCATAGTCCATCTGTCCAAAAAGAGCAGTTCCTGGAAAAGAGCACGTGACCTATGCAGCCTACATACAAAATTGCATTTACACTGTCACAGCGTAGATGATAGGTTAAGATACAAAATACCCCCAGCCCCTAGCTTAAATCTTTCTCAGTTTGAATATTTTCCTCCTTTGTATTATGTTGACAAAACCTCCCTGCGTATAATAAACATAAACAAAAAGCATGAAGTCTCCGAATTACTTTTTCATATGTGTGTAAATCTCAATAATTTAAGGGAAAAGGATGAGGGGTGAAGTGTCCTTCTGCTTGTTCTTCACTGGTCAAGTACTAGCATGTGAATCATTCATCACAATCCTTCATCGAGCCATAACAAGTCTCCAGTACATATTAAAATGAATAATAAATACATAAATAAAACAAAAGCAAACACATTCCATAGTCTGACCAGGAGCATCAATACTATTTCTGTTCCACTCTCTCTCTCTCTCTTGCACACACTCACACACACACACACACACATGCACTTTCTACCTTTCCTGAATTCTTTCTCTGATAAATTCTCTAATAAACTCTCTTATAGGTTTTTGAACAATCTGTTCTCCAGCTGCTGAGCGCCATTAAAAAGACGGTTGATATTTTTAATTGGGCAGTATAATCAACATTTTAATTAAGACAAAGAATATTTAAAATCCGCATACAGGTGCACTTTTTTTTAAGAAAAAGAGAGAGAGAGAAAATGGTAGAAGAATTTCTCTTCCCTCACAAATACCACACACACACACACACACACACACACACACACATACATACATACATATATATTTCTAAATGCCATAAACACCTGCAGTCCTTTTTAATGAATCCCTCATAGAGGGACAAATGTCCCTACAATGTCTAAATTTCCATGCTTTCCCTCATTCTAGGGTCATTGGGTCCTGAACAAGAGTTAAATACACTGGTAGAGCCACACTGTGGGAAACTACTACGACCATATGAATCCTGGTATTCTTTCTTTCGGTTGCAATCTTTGTGTCTATCTATCTGTCATTGTATTTTCTCCCAATTCTGTAATAGTAAATTCTGAAAGAGTACCTAAAGAGGTGCTCAAATTTACACCCAGTTTAAGATGATTCCCAGGGCAGGTGTGTTAAAACACCAAACCTTAGATACCTGACTTGGATTCAGATATGGGCTGGGATGAGGAAATGAACTAATTTCACACAGCCAGTTGGGGGCAGCAGTACTTCAAGCATGGGCCCTGTGCCACTCATCATGTATTCTGGATTTGTAGGCCAGTGCTATATGTAGACTCCTGGTGAATTCACATTCTGCTGTAGCTGGGCTGAGCTTCCAAACCTATGATTCATAATGTGAGAAATATTTCACTTCAGCATTTATACTCTACACTTAGGCTCAGTCTCCTGCTTTGGTGCACTCGACCCGGTGAGGGAGTGAAGAGACTGTGTCTGAGCCGTGGTGAACTTTAAGGTTCCTCTTTTATATCCGTCCTCTAAAGTTGGCTGGGGCTGCCATAAAGCAGAGGAGGAAAGGGGTGGCTTGGGCTTCACATTTTTATCATTAGGAGATGCTTCCTGTGACAGTAATAATAAACCAAGATGCACAGGCTTTAACTTTGACTGGTACAAATACAGATACTTTGTGCTGGAGCTTATAGTAATAGTAATAGTAGCTAGGAGAGACTATATTATCACATAATGCCTCTAATTACTTTGCCATTTACACACACACACACACACACACACAAACACACGCCCACATACACACACACACACACACACACACACACACACATTACAAATACTTCTCTCTTCCTTTATCGTTCATGGCAATTAATGGGAAAGTAACGAATGCATCATGCAGCTGTCACTCCAGAAAGTGTATTCCAGTCCTGGAGGGTCGATTATGGGCTTGTGAAATCAGAATCTCATAATGTTCATTGCCCAATCTGTGATGTCCCACCATTCATCATAACCTTTTATCCAGCTATTAAAAAGTCCCCAGTGGATATTACCCAAAAAGGTCTCAAATTATTGCCTCTCTGCAGTCACACACTGCCTGGAAACATCACAATGCCACCATATGCAAGCAAATGAGAGAGAATCCTCTCATTCCCCACTGCTAATTCTGCTCTGCTCTCCCTGTCTGGTCTTTTTGTCACAGCTATACTCTCTTTCTCACTCAGGTTTTTTTTAACAAGCTGTTTTCCAGCTGCTGAATGCCATTAACAACTGCTGATGTGTTTAATTGGTCTGTATAATCAACATTTTAAATTAGTCATTGGAGTTGTCTAGAATTTGCATGCAGATTTTCTTTTTACTTAAAATAGGACCATAGGAGATTGGGATAGAGCGTGTGAGGGCATATATTTGGCACAAGTCTGAGACCTAATGACAGAACACACAGAAAATATTCTAATGCTGTGTTGTGTCCTCCACAAGGGACCCTCCCCTTTAATAAAATATAAAAGTGGAAAGCAAACCAGTTTCCTTTTGGCTGCTCAAGCCACAGTAAGGTGTAGTTCAGTGCCATCAGAAGGTATTGGAAATCCCCCACAGAAACATTAGGGAAGCACACACACTCACGTTTGTGCGGCATTTCCAAGTCCTGTGACTAAAGTGGGTTTCCTAGCAACGTCCCTCCGTTGCCTAATTGCGGGGGAAGCGTGTGGAGTTCATAATAACCCTCAGGCCGCCCATCGCAATGCAGAGAAAGCCCTTTATTCACTTAGGACAAAAGAACACACAAATTAGGAAAACACAAGAAGATCACTTAACTACAGAAAGTGGAATGATGAGGAGTAACCAATGCATGAACATGTTGAGACCTGGGTGAAAGAATCCCCTACACCCAGTGGAATTAACTCGGGAAAACAAACAAGCCTGCTGACACAAATCTACACTAACGAACAATGCAACCAGCATTTCTCAACACAAGGCACTTTACCACTTTACAAAAATATTTATACTGAAAATATATACTGGGTTGAAAAATTGAAAGGTGATGCTTTTTCTCTCTCCGCACTTTAGAGAAAGTAACATGTCATGAAACAAGCAACTAATCCCAACAATGTCTGGTTTAAAAAAACAGATACAAAACAGATATTCCTGACACAAAATCAAGAACTAAGCTCATCTTTTTCATGTGTTAATGACTTGATCCATATTTATGGTTTGGCAGGAGGAGTCCTGCACTACAAAGCTAGCCGTTAGCTTAGCATGCCTGACCTTTTTCCCCCAGCTCTCTGGCAGGGAATCAGCCATGAAATGAGGCATGTCACACTGGCTTAGCCGCAAAAAGGCATCTTTGGACATTCTGTAAATAAACAAGGCGGTGGCATATGCAAATGTAAGCAACATATTAATCCTCGGGTTATAACAGATACATCTAAAAATATCACAAATACTGCAAATAGTAATCAGCTTCTTAGACATAAATAATCAACCATCATAAATAATCATACACTATATGGACAAAAGTATTGGGATGCGTGACCATCACACCAGCAGGGACTTTAATGATATTACATTCAAATCCATAGACTTTAATATAGTGTTGGTTCCGCTTTGCAGCTATAACAGCTTCCACTCTTCTCAGATTCATAAATGCACAAGATTTTGGAGCTTCTGTGAGAATTTGTGCCCTTTCATTCTGTAGAGCATTTTTGAGGTTATACACTGATGTTAGACGAGAAGGCCTGGCTCACAATCTCCATTCCAGTTCATCCCTAAGGTGTTGGATGGGGTTGAAGTCAGGGTTCTGTGTGGGCCAGTCAAGTTCTTCTACACTGAACTCATCCAACCATGTATTTATGGAGCTTGCTATGTACACTGGGGCACAGTCATACTGGCGTTTCACAAACTGTGTCCACAAAGTTGGAAGCATGGCAGTGTCCAAAATGTCTTGGTCTGCTGAAGTATTAAGATTGCACTTCATTGGAAATAAGGGGCCTAGCCCAAACCCTGGAAAGCCGGTATATCCCAATACTTTTGTCCATATAGTGCAGATCGTAGGTGTCTGCTTGCTTTCTTTCTTTCTGCTTTCTTGAGAGCCAGGTGGGCACCTAAGGATATATAAATACTAAGTGGTTAATAAGGTAAAGAGGTGGTAACTATTGGGGCATTTTGTACCGAAGGCTGTTGAACTATTCAACATGAAAAAGTCTTCATTTTCTGCACTCCAGAACATTTAATAAATCTTCAGCAATGCTTAGATCTGGTCTTTAGGAGGGCCTCCGAGTTTAGCAGAATTGGGACATTATCATCTTGGAACCATCATGAGGGAAAAGTGTTTACACCACAGGGTGCATCTGGTCCTATAAAATGGCCTCATATTCCTCGACCATTACATTATGCAGAGCAATCATCAGACCTAATGACTCAGATGAGATGACTGCCCATACCATTATGGATGCACCAGCAGGTTTAGCAGTTGGCAGCAGACATTGTGGCGGAAGGCATCCTATCCTTTCTCCAAACAAACACTTCTGAGTGTAGGAAAAGAGGTGAACGGTGATTTATCAGACCATATTATTTTTCCCATGGCTTTAGGTTTTGTACTCCTTTCATCAAGTTGTATTCCAGTGTGCACTGGCTTTGGACAAAAAGCTGTTTTCAATTGCCAGCCCTGCTATAAATTCCAGCTTTGTGAACCCCACAACATATAGTTTGTTGAGATTGGGTCACAGAGCGGCTGTAATTGGGTCACAGAGGTGCTCGGCCGTGATGTTTGAGGATGTAGTTTTTCTCTCGTTGGCGAGATTTGACTTGCGGCTGCAGTTCCCCTTCGCTGATGCAATCTTCCGTTGTTTCTTTCATCAGTTTCATGATTTTTAACACTGCTCACCTGGGCACATTAAATATTCTTGTAGTTCCTTTGACCGATGCATCTGTGATTCAGGCACAGACTGTTTAGCTGTTTTTGAACTTTTCGTTCCCTGCCGTCGCTTTGAAAACTCCCACATCAAAGTGCTGCATGTTAGACTTGTCTTAAAAGTAACACGCACTGCTAAAAAACATTCAAACTGATGACTCACCTGTGTGCCTGCCTTTGTAGTAGTGTTTTACATATTTCAAAGTCATTTTTAATATGGCACTATCATTATTTATTCCCCTACCAGCTAATGGACCCACTGCACTTTAATTGTGGAGTTAAAATACACGCAATCTGATTATGACTGGTGTGTTTATGTCACAGTTTGTACATATGTGTCTGACTGAGAGTGTTAATACCTGCCACACAATTGTCCCTCTGTCATTCTTTTGTCAAATGACTATTATAATAATAATATGATTAAAATATTGTACACAGTAATGCAAAATTGACTTCAACCCCAAAAACAATCAGCACTTATCAGACTACAGGTTACAGCTCGCTTCCTTAGAACATCAAGTACATCCCGATTCAACCCAGCTCTTCTCAAAGATCAAAGAAGCACGTCAAGACTTCCCCTGACTGTCAGAACTGCTGAGACCCTCACAGCCTTTAGAGACTGAAGACCATCCCCTTCACTGAGCATTTATAACTACATGTCCATTATGAATGAACTTAACTAACACAAACTTCATTAAAAAAATTGGCTCCTGTGAGTGATCTGACAGGACCCTGGTGGACTAATTCTCTCTCTGGTAGAATCTTAGTCTTCTAGCAGCTTTTAATTTTAAGCTTATTCATGTGAGGGACGTGTTTTCTTGTGGACTAGAAAACGCAGATGTACGTTGCTCTGGTTAAGAATGTCTGCTGAATGCTGTAAAGGTAAATGAAAAGAGCTGCATTACTGCAGCTTAATTCGGGTGATACTAACAGACCAAAATTGAGGATAGTTGGGGATGAGAGCCGCTTTCAACTGGTCTGGGTCACTAAGAGACACCACATGAAACCTCAAGTACATAAAACTAGATGCATCAGGAATTAGCCATGTTATGACAACCAAGGCCAAGGAAAGAAGCAAGCCAGCAACTAACTGAAGTTGATCGAATAAAAATGCATGAATTTATGTATGAAATTACGTGAATAACTTCAAAATATGTACAATGAACATTTCATTTCTAATATATTTGTGCTCAAAAGCACCAGGTTAAAAAACAAAGAAAATCAACAGGTGACAGCTGAATGTGAGCTACTTCCCACATAAAGCACAAGAACACAACTGCGCTGGGTAGTTGATTTCCTCCGTGAAGAAACCAACTGCCCTTGCAAGCAGCATAATAATCAGAGAGCTTAAACTGTGTATATCAGAAGCAAGGTTGCTCATGCTAAGAAGCACTGTTGCAGTGATTCTTAGATGTTTACTTGAAACCAATTCATGAAAGCATTAAACGTGTATATCAACATTCATAACAGTTACACCTATTCATTGTCAGTCAAAGTATGGTACACTGAATCTGGGACTCAAGGGGGGGGCATTGGTGGGGGAGAGTGAGAGGGCAACCACACAGATGAAGCTGGATCTAGTCCACTGAGGCATTCACCTCCCGCCGCAGCAAAAACCCTGATACAGGCAGCAAACAAGACAAATAAATTATTAAATGGCATGAAGGTCAAAGAGAAAGTCACATTGCAAGAAAGTGCAAGAAGGCTTACGGCTACACCACTCTACTTGATCTGTTCTCAGAAGAGACACTAAGTACCCGATTAAACAAGCTTCTAATCCGAAAATTTTATTCCTACAGTTTAATGCGTCGTGATAAAGTCAAGTGCTTTGGATGTGTTTTTGCTGACTGATTAGCTTTTGCAGTGAACAGCTGTGGCTTGATGAGACGACTGAATGTCACCACTTTCAGGCCCCTGCTGCCAAACGCAGAAGGTGTTAACTGATGGAACATTCAAGGTTAGACTCATTTCCATAGTTTGTAGTGATTGTACTGTAACAGTGGGACCAGAGCGAACTCCCACTAGTCAAACACTCCATTTTTCTTCAGTCAGAATGTCCTTAAAACAAGGCGAATACGTTGATGAGTGTCTGTATTCAAAATCCGGAGGAATGAAATGCCAGAAGAATGCCTTTCAGCCTCATCTGCATTCGCCGTCAGCGGTCCGAGTTGCTGTATATTATGATGGTTGCCAAGGTAACTCCTCACAGGAACTAACTGGATAGTACAGCTAGCTGCATGATTTACCATCAGTAAAAGATGCAAAGGAAATGCATGAAAAAAACAAGTTTAAAAAACTGTTTTACTGTTAAACTAGTAATTAAAGTATTATTATACTAGTGTTATTATGTGGAGTAGTCTCACCATATGGAATATCATATGCAGTTTTCTTATTGGGCACTAGTTTTAGAATGTGAAATTACTGATCTACTACTGATCTCTATTACAGCAATAACAGACTCCTAACCACTAAGTGTTATTAGTAATCCACTTAACTTAAGTTATTTATCTACAGTATCAATACATCCGCATTTGTGTATATCGTGTATATAGCACAGTTCATTTCATTCAAAGTATTCTCTGCAGAGTTGCGGCAGCTGGTGGCCTAGTGGTTAGGGAGTTGCCCCTGCAATCAGAAGGTTGTGGGTTCGAATCTCAACACTGCTAGTGTCATCACTGAGGCACCCTTGAGCAAAGAACCCAACCCCCCCCACACTGCTCCCTGCCCCCTTAGCTGGTGGCAGCCCACTGCTTCACTTGGTGAATGGGGTAAATGCAGAGAAAAAATTTCACACTGTTCACACTGTGTGCTGTGGTGTGTTTACACGTGACTATAAGGGGCCACTTTATTTAGACTTTATATTTTATTTTGTTTTGTTCTTGTTGTAACATTAGCAGTTTCCTCTGGGATCAATAAAGTTTTCTGATTCTGTTGCTAACATTACAGCAAAAGGAAACAGCCAAAGCTCCTCACTGAATATTCGAAGAACCAGTTTTCTAAGAGGACCAGCATGAGCAGAAACCTTCTAGGAGCTCAGTGGACGAGTCCTACAGAGTTAAGAGTAGCGCTAGCATACACACCATTACATTTCGTGCTGCAGATAATCTTGAGTGGAAAGTTTTACACTGATGACTCAACTCTGATTAATTATTCATTCATATATTCTCATTTATTTGCATAGCGGAGGGAACAGTAGTAATGTTACGCAGGCCAGCGCTCATGTTTAATTCCAGAGTGTGATGAGGTGGGGACTTCTGCTTAATCAAGTATGTAGGTCAAAGACAGAGTCACAAAGTTTTTTTTCTACAGTGTGTGAGTGTGTGTGTGAGAAGCCTACAAAAAGATGATGTTGAAACTGATTTCAAATGAACCTGGCATAAGGATCTGCCACATGGGCCTGTTACTCTTGGCCACTTGGCACAATTAAATATTTTACAGGGATGCGTCCTACTGCCAGTTACCTCTGGTCCCATACTGCAGCTGTTTAGGTCAAACTGGTTCAACTTCATTTTCAAAATCTATATTCTTCATTTTTCTGCAATTTAATGAATCAGAAACAGTCAAAAAGATGTTTTGAAATGCACATTTCCAACCAGTTGAACAGGCTGTTTTATTTTCTGTCTTTAAGACTGACATATGGAAATGATCTCCATGCCAGCTAATTTACATATGTCAGTCCTAAAGACATTCGAATCTTGAATTCAAATCACTGCTTTTTTCATGAGTAGTTGCACTCTTTGTTCATGTCGCTGTCTGTCATGACTGTCCATGCACTTTTCATGTAGTTATTTTGTTTGGGTAATAAAAAAAGAAATAATCCTACTAATATACTGTCATTGAATAGGCTATATTATTGTTAACATATTTGGTGTGCAGCATTGAAATGGCATCAAAGAATGAAGAGAAACTGACATAAAGTTTAGGACTTCAAGTCTGTATTTGACTTTCATTTGAATTGAGACTCGCCTGTCCTGACTTGGGAGTCGAGTGTCAGACTGTTTAAAACTTTTTCCATCTCTGCTCTGTTCTGATTAGTGGTCATCTATTCAAGCAGCATCCCAGGCTGAAACACTCTTTATAACTTCAGTGTAAATGAGGAGAAATAAACTGTGATAGGCTGAATAGCCATAAATATGCATGTGGACATCACACAGCTGTTCACTCAAAGCAGATTAGTTTCCATATAGGGGCCATATGGGCTGGTGCGATTTTAATTTTTATGTACAACATTAAAGTCTTTTACCAAAAAAAGGGAGTTTCCTCATATGTGGCCTATAATGTCACCATAGCATTTAAGCAGCAATTGAGATGACATGATTTTTTGATATACTGTTAATCTACCACCACTGCTATTGACTTCACTGATTTATAACAGATTAATGGTTGCCACTCATCAGAGATCACCAGCTGGGTTACAGAAATAAATAACAAAAGCAACAGAGCATGGATGTCATTTGTCAGTTGTGATTTCTGATTAAGGATATTTACTGTAATGTCCAGGCTGTCTATTACGCATAGAAGGCAATTAAAACCCACAGACAACAGATGCAAATAGATTTATGGATCTTTATCGTGTCAAATGCGTTCATATCATGCTGACGCACCCGGGAGAAGGAGGGTGAGACAGGCAGAGGGAGAGGGAAAGAGAGAATGCGAGAGGAAGAGGGAAGGAGAGATGGATAAGTGACTGCTGATCAGATCTGGGGATAAGAGAGAATTATTTATTACAGACTTAAGTCTGATTTAAGGTTGCCGCAGTGCTGTCCTGTCTGAGCCGCTCACAGAGCGGAGACTTATTGATGTGGATGTTCCAACCATGTCTAATCTCTTAAATATTCCCATATGTCCTCGGGAAAATGTTGCGAACATAGAAAAGACTGAATACGTTCTACCGCTAGTAGACGTGTGCAATCTGTAGCCCAGCCAATCACACCAATCAATTTAGAGTAATCAACAATTAACACAGACATTTAGATGCAGCTGATTTGGCTGCTCACTGAAGCATGCAGTCAGTCAACAAGGAGCTCCAGATGAGCCACCTTCACACCTCCACAAATCCAAGATCTGATTTATAGCACATACTGCAGTCCAGTACACAGCCATACAATCACATCACCATGCCTGGTATACATTGTACGATCCACAAGTAACTGGGAGTGCTGCTTGGGTGTTGAAAAAATGTGTTCCTCTGGTGCTCTTCAGCTTAGAGATCCAATGTTAAAAATTCATTGAGAGGGGATGATAGATTGAAAAAAACTTTTGCAAAGAGAATCTTTTGGGATTTATACTTTAAAAGCTCTCAGTACCCTGGTCTAAATTTAGAACTGGATTTTTCTCCTTTCTTATAACAGATTCCTTGTAACTGAATATCTGACTAAGCTAATATTTTGCTATGCATATCCACCTATATTGATATTTTAATTGTATTTTTATGTGCGAATATGTAAAATACTACAATGTAAAGTTGTTAAATCTATACTGCACATTTCTGTACTAAAATTGTTGTAATGTAATGTTTTCATAGTGTAAGGTTTTTTTTTGTTGTAACTATTCTCTATGTCATGTGATATACCTGTGCAGGTGAACACCTGATCTTTTTGATCATGTGACCACATACAGACTTAGAAAATGGAGTATACTGACTGCCATTTTTAAACTAGCCCTGAAGAAGGCCATTTTGGCCAAAACATATAGGCATGTTTTTGAATTTATAGCCAAGTTTAATAAAGGCTCTTTATATTTATAATCCTCTTGAGTACTTCAGGAGTACTTCTTACTTTCAAAATACATTGTATGATTTTGGGATGTGGCAGACGAAAAAGGATAATCGTGAAACAACTGTGCCGATTTCTTCGGTTGTGGCCCTAAACAGTGGTCCCACGCCGTATTGTGAGTGAGGTTCAAAGACAGCTGGTGTCGCGGCAACCAAAGACAGCTAGCAATTATTTTCTGACAATGTCAACAATTTTGAAAAACCATCCCTCAATGTGTGTGTTGGTATGACCTACGTCTACTGACCAGTTAATAAAAATGTAACACTGAACAACGTATTTATCAACACAACATAGTATACAAAAACCTAAACAGCATGGAAGCAAAAAGAAGGAATACCAGCACACTGTCCTTACTTACAATTACCAGAGCACAGGACATCTTGTTCTGTTAACACAGCACCAGCACAGGCTGATAACGGTTTGTTCTTCTGTGCTAACACACACCATCCATCTACACACCATCACAAACATCATCATCCATCTACACACCTTCACACACACCATCATACATCT
>JBBPCX010000114.1:44462251-44472496 GCA_037974365.1 Hydrocynus forskahlii | reverse complement strand
CTTCTGTGATGCTTAAAAGACTGCATCACAAATGATGTGTATACATGAAAGCGCATCAACCTAACAGTTAAACTTCAGTGTTGAAACTTCTCAAAACATCAACTTTTTATGCAAGAATTTAAAATATCAGCAAACGTACTCCTCCCTCGAAATGCTAATACCTTCAGGTGCAACTGCAGTTCCACAGGCTTTTAATGTAAACTGCAGAGAAAGACTATTACATTGTTTTTTTAGAGCAGCAGGGAGAAAACAAGGAGAAACAAAGCGCTCGGAGGGGGATAAGGGTCAATCATCGATTGCACTTTGAAGAGGAAGGATGTGTCAGAATCACGACCATGATTTACATCACATCAACAAGATAGCACAGCCAGGCAACTCCAGCAGCCATGTTTAAAAATACATACACTGAGTTTATTTAAGTCAGTAGTGAATCTGGAACAGTCAATGTTATTGAAATCCAAGGTTACAGCATTACAAATTCTATACAATGATAGTACAGTGGGAGTTAGTTATGTGCACTCCAAAAACAAACAAACAAAAAAAGGTGTAAGGGAATAAAAAAACCCACATAAGCAAGGAATGGTACTTCTATAGAAGTACACAGAAGAACTTTACAGTCCCTGTGATTGAAAATCCTAAAAAGCCCTTTTTTTTGGATAAAAATGCCAGTTAATTTGATATGTTAATACAAAAAGGTCATGATAAAATTCACTTCCAAAAGAAAAGAAAAAAATAAAAATAAAATAATCATATATACAAACCTCTGTACATATATGTGTATATATTGAGGAAAGCAAAAAACTAGCACTTAAGAGAGTGAAAAAAATAGTAAAGGAATCTGATTATGTAACAACCCTTCAGCTTTGGAAAGTGGTTTGAGTTGGTCATATGTCTTGGTCATAAAGGCTGAGAGAGGAAAAAAAAAGCAACACTCAATAAATCTGGACTCGATCAGCACACTGGTGAAAAATTGCAATGACAATCTGGAACGGTAGCCTGACAAACTGGCTGGGCTTTCTTGCATTCTGAAGCCAGGTGAGCTGGATGAGCCAAAGTTTTGATTTGTTCTTTGTAGCCACATGCTTCACAAGACCATTTCATTTTACAGGCCAGCAGAGGTGTGAAATAGATCATATATTGTACCTAGCCCTGACACCCTGGATGAGGCTTTAACTAATAATGAGTGGGTGAGAGACGGAGTCCATGGACAGGTCAGAGAGCAACGATGAACTCTTCAGCCTGTCACACTGTCAGGGCGGGCCATTCAAAATTGGCCGAGCCCAGTCTCTCGGGGAGGGGGCGAGTCGCAGAGGGTTGAATCTGTCGTTTTCATCGTGAAGCTCACTGGACTATCCCTGAGTCGATGGACGCTTGTTTCCGTGTGGTTTTTGGAGGAGGTGGAGGAGGGGTCTTACTCGGCAAGGGCGGGGGGAGATGCTGGAGAGGAGGAAAAGATTAAAAGGAAAAAAGCAGAGAGAGTGAGAGAGAGAGAGAGAATAAAGTGTTAAATTCATGGAGTGAGCACTCGTTTCTAATGCAGAAGAAGAGTTCTTCACCTCGGCACAGAGTGTTCCGGGAACCCTATTAAAAACATATTCTTCCGTGCTGTATCTACTTTAAATGAAAATAATTGCCATCTTGCTGTAGTAATCAGAACAGCAGGCTAAGTAAGCCCCAGAGAGAATCAGCAGGCAGCTAAAAGCAGGTCCACACTCACTAGACCACGCACAATTATGTGGCCCCTATTCGTAATCTAATAGAGGCCAAAGTCTTTAGGTTAATTAAACACACTTTCTCAAGCAGAGATTTAAGAACACAAAGCAGTGGTTCATACACACAGAGAGAAAGTAACGGCACAACTGAGCAGCAGCCATCTTGATTTGCCCTGTAGTTGGAGAAGTTAACTTCTTCTAAAGGTTAAAGTAATAGTTGTAGTTGATAACGCATGGCATGTTCGGAGTCCAAATTTTGCTTCTTAGGTTTAGTGTTGGAGCTACAAGGCGAACATTGCTAATTAATTCCTAAAGGTCTATTGTCATAAAACTTCTCTCAAACTGTATTCGGATTTTACCTAACATGGAACGATTTGTCGATGCTGTTGACTTACTGCAAGTTATATAAATAACCAAACCTGACTCCTACAACACATTAGGGTTGAAAAGGGCTGATCTTGGATCCTTACGTATGATGGTCATTGGCACAAAAAACGATTCTTGATCAGCCCGCCCACTCCTTAGGTGGTCTGTGAAAATGGACTCTGTTGTGTAAAACGGCTCAGCCGTGACTGTTGGCTTCTTTTGGTTGTTTGCAATGTTAGCCTTTGGTTTTAACTAATAGAAGCAACTTACAGACTCCAAGCATGTCTCGGATGATTGCCTAGATCTGGGGTGTGTAAATTTGATTATTTGCTGAACTATTCCTTTATGGTCGGGCTTACACAACCTCTATTCGTTTTCGTCATCTAGCAGCGAGACCTAATTCACCATCACATTTCTCATTACTCTTGCAGGTGTGTTGTTAAAATTCAAGAGACAAGACAAACAGAGCTTCTCCTTATAAATTCAAGTATACAGAGGAGAAGAAATTCCATCAGAACCTCTGTGAAGCACACAAGACAGGGCCGGTGTTTAAATCTTTATAACATCCTCTGTGAAAGTGTGTGCATGGGTGAGCATGAGGTTAAGACATGATTTTACAGAGAGAACCATGCTGTCATGCTGACATTGTGACAGCTGTTAGATGTAAATCACACAGCTCAGTATGGAGCAGTTATAAGTGCCTTTCAGCAGGAAATCACCACACCTGCTGTACACAGCGGCACAACCATCAAGAGAACACGTCAAGGACTGCCGCTAGTGAGACAGCAGTTAACATGTTGCATGTGGATGTATTACAACAACCGTACACACATTCACGTGATGCAAGAAACGGCAAGAAAGCCTTACAAAGGCTACACAGAGAATGTGTTAGATAGGCTGTGGGGCACTAGAAGGAGAGGATTATACTGTTATCATTGACATTAACAACCAGATCTGTTTGCTGGATCTGCTGTTCATTTATCCTAAGCCCCAGGATTAATTAGACCTCTTACAGAGAGATGTATGGACCAAGAAGGAGGAACCGACTAGACAATAATCATGTTTAGTAAAGGGAAAGAGTTAGAAAAGGGTGAATTGGTTGAAAAAAAAAAGACACTAATAAATTACAACAGAGTGGTGAAGGCACGGGTAAAGGAATATAAACAAAACAGCAACGACTATGAAAAAATAAACAGGTTCCCTAAAGGGAAGCAATGGAAGTCCACAAAGGATGGTACAGAGCAAATTAAAGAGCAATTCGTATATTTATTTGTCTTCTCACACTGCACCATTTACCAGACAAAGGAAACGTGTTTTCAGCCAATTAAGGATTGGGCAAAGGTCACGTGCATACAGAGCATGCTTGAGTGACGGACCTTGTCAAACCTGTCCATTGTCTTAGTTTGTTGTTTTTGGTTTTTTTTGGTGGTGGTGGTGGTGGTGATGGTGCGTAAATGTAGTTACTGGTGCTAAAATTGTGGCCCAAACCTGAAATTAATCCTAAAAGCATTATACCAAGTAATACCAAAATAATAACAGCCAAATAATACCAAATAATAACAGACATTTTTAAAAATCAAAATAAAAAATAAATGGCCTATTAATCAAATCTTGAAAATTAAATGCCATGGGAAAAAACCTGTTGTAAACGAGACCTAGTAAACATTTTATTTGCCTCTTTACACGGACTGTATATCCTACCTGAGAAAATGTGAAATCTTTGCCATTTTGGCATATTTGCCTTTTAGAAAAGGCAGGAGATTCCACCGACTGTCAGGATTTAGATGCAGCAAAAACACCCACTCATTCAGGGTTAATTTCATTTCAAGTCTAGAAATGTTAAAGTGAATACTGACTCTGTTGACACCTGGTCACTTCTTGCTTCTCGAGTATCAGGATTGTATCTGGATGAGGCCAAACCACATAAAAATGTAGGAACCCAAGTCGCACAAAAAGGAGATGTTCTGACATGCATTTGAGGCTTGTTATATTGGTGTAAATAAACCCATCTTTCTAAGACAAATTCAACAACCAAAACCCCTCATAAAACTGTGACGGCTTCTCGCCCTGCAGTGCTGCTAATGGAAGAGACCATGGGCATCACTGCTTTTTCAGATCCCCTGAAGTGAGAGCTGGTATGAAATGTCAATACTAAACACTGCTATCTAGACACTCACGTAACGAGCAAAGCTGAATTACGATGCTAAGAGATATCAGCATTATTTTAGTGGGGCAAACACATAAATATGCTGTTTTTAGTTTAAAGTTTATGCATTAAACGCTGTTACGTAAAGACATGTTTGGCTATTACACGTTTTTAATTTTGTGATTGTATCTGGTCTTTCAGTCAACATGGACAGATATTTCAAGTTCTTGTACTGATACTGGTAAAGTGTGTGCAAATCTTACAAAAGATGAGATTTTATGCTTGACACAAGCAGTGTCTATTTGCTCATGTTTAAACTGAACCAACAACAAGCTGTTTTTGAATGTTTTTTTGTGTTACCCGCTGGTGTGGAGGAGGAGGAGGAGGTGTGGTTGGGCTGGCCAGCTCTGGGTTGTCCATCAGGTTTCCATAGTCACCCATACTGCTTTTGATTGGTAGAGGAGGAGGACTCTCCCCCTTATCTCCATAGCCCATCCCATTCAGCTCTAGATCTGCCAGTGACACAAGAAAAACAGGGTGAGGTATGGTCTAAACTCTCTGCAGAGAACAGTGGATACCCTCTGATCTGGCTCAGCCCTGCTGAAATCTTGCAGTAAAGATGATGACACATAAAGCAACCTCTAGATCCTCTGACTGAGGGCTGTGCTTCTACTGAGCGTGCCCAGATATAGCTCTTCAGAGGAAAGGGGGGCGGAGGACAACAACAACCAGCTTTAAGAAATATCCTATTCTGTTTGAACGACATAATACTTCACGAGCTGGGAAAGCTCCAAATGAAAACCATTGCAAATGCGCCTGACATGAATGTTAAATGGGTCTGATGCTTAGATGTGAATTCTGACTTAGTTTATATATAAATAAGTCAATAAGTAGAAGAAAGAAAAATTAAATATAAAATTATGAATGGCATGTGATGTGAATCAAACAAACTGAAATGTCACTCTTGCTAGAGTGGCTGTTGCAAAAACAGAGAAAGAACAACATGACGGGTCATGTAAAATTAAGCTCCAGCAAATGCAATGAAATAAAATGGTAAACAAAGAGAGCTACTGCACTGCTACTTGTGGGAAGACATATATAGTAACTACGATCCTAAACCTGAAGTGCAGTCATACAACTGGACATCCTACTGACCGCAGTTACATAATCACTGTACTAGGGACCATATTGGAAAGCAAAAACACAAAAACAACAACAAAAAATGCATTGTGTTACATACTGGAGGAAGAGAGCATGCTGAATGACAGCTTGACCCTGGGAGTGATGGGAGGAGCAGATGAAGCAGTTTGGGGGACAGGAGGACCCGGGGACACAGAGAGCCTCTTTTCTCCCACTATGTTTATCACCTGACTCTTCGGCCTCTGGGGACGCAGCGGGCTAATCTGTAAACACAAACAGTATAGAGGAAAGGATCAGAGTCATAGAAAAGCATTCATTGATCCAATGCAAGAAAAACACTGTTGTCCTGCAAAGCCAACACATATCATTTCCATCATATGATCTGGTATAATTTTCCTGGCTGAGCTGCACAAGCTTTATTAGTTGTGTCCATGTGTGAATAGATAACACAAAAGTCCTCATAGCTCATCATAAATTTTAAATTCACTTCAATGTGAACACTTATTGAATAAACCAACAAAAAAGTAAGTATTTCTCCCAATCATCCCAGAGATCATCCTGCTTTGTCTGTGCTCTTACAGAGAACATGAGGAATCATATTTAATATTAAGCTACAGCAGATCCAATAAGAGATGATGGTCAACAAAGAGAGCTACTGTATTGCTACTTGCGGGAAATGAAGGTTGACACTGGCAGCACTGCTAAGCTCTTATGGCTATTAGGCAGCAGCACACACTATGGGGCAGAAAAACAAGCTCTCTTTTTGTTTTAGCTTGCTGAGTTTTGCTTGAGTTGAGTGAAGTAATAATGGGGTTGGTCACAGACATGTGGAATGAAAATGGTCAGAAATGTGCTTAAAAATGTCCCGCTTAAAAAAGGACATGGAGGTTCAAGAGTTTTGTAATGGATTGAGTACAATAGGGAAAAAAACACGAATATATTAGCAGCACAGACTGAATGTGGTAAAGCATAACACTTTTAGTAAGACATTTATGGGCTATGCAATGACGTAGAACTAACTGACAAAATTGATAGCACAAGCAGACATTCTTCAGTAAGGAACAAAAAGGTCATATTGATATTTAAAGAGGCAATTTTCAGGCTGCTCTCAAAAAAGCCAGGACCATATCACTGTTTATTCCACTTTATTGTAGCTTTTTTTTTTTTCAGAGGACACATTACTCTGCAAGGCTACCAGATGCTTTTAACTGATTATTATGCAGGTATAATGGGCTTCCCTCTGTGTGTATTTTGCACCCGCCATTTTAAACCACATTGGCCACATTAAGTTGTGCAAATAGGTGCATTAGCGAACAGGCTCATTTGTTAATTCGTTAATTTCAGATTTATAGCCTGAAAATGAAAAAAACTGAAAATGAGGCTAGATGAGTGTGTGCACGTCTGTGTGTGTTCTTTCACCGTCTCTGACAGGATAACCGCCTCAGTGGGCTGCATGGGTATGTCAGTGGTCTTCAGCTCCTTGTCAAAAATCTCTTGATGTTTGCTGTTCCTTTTTTCTTTCTTTTTCTCTTTCTTGTCCTTCTCGGGCTCATCCCGGTCCAACTTGTCCTGAGACTTGAAGTGCTGCTTCTTCGGCAAGAGCGGTTCCAGGGCAAAGCTATCCAAGAAAAGAAGAGGATGGAGAGAGAAGAGAGAGGGCGGATGAAAGGTGAAAGGTGGGGTAAAGAGGAAGCAAGGGGAGTAAGAAAGCGTGAAAGGGATATAAAGGTGGGCAGAATAGGGAAAAGGGAAGAAAAATACATGGAAAAAAACAAAGAGGAAGAAAAAAGAGGAAGAACAGGAATGGAAAGGAGAGAAAGAAAAATGGAAAGGAGAAGAAAAGAGGAGCCGAGAGTGAAGGAAATGTGTGGGAGGAGAGGAGGAAAAAAAATGAATGAGAGAGCACGCTTCAATATCACACTGTGTCTCATGTAAAATGAAGAGCAAACGGAAATGAGCCTCTGACATTTGGTCAGGGCCCTAGAGGAACGGCAGTAGTAGGAATATAAAACTTAATATTTAAGCATCTCTGATCATAAAATATTTCTTTAGAGAGCAAATCCTACTAATAAAAAGGTTATTTTAAACTAAGGAACTTATCTCATTTTAGTCAACAGATATATTTCATGGTAATTTAGAGTTTCGAGATTCCACCCTCGCTGTATGGGGAATGTTTCCTATATATTTTCACTAGAAATAAATTGGATGTGTCTGATTGGCTGCACACATGGCAAGAAAGAAGGTAAGTCAACAATCTGACTCCATCTCACCAACTGCCCTTATCAACACTCTTATATCTGAAAACATGGAATAAATACTGCACATGCAATAATAAAAACTCTGCAAGACAATGGATATAATTTATGCATGTACTTTCAGAAATTCAAGCTAATGAAAGGCTGGCTTTAGGCAGGCTAGGCTTTCAAAGCAGAGTGAAATATTCATTGGTCCTTTGTAATAAAAACAGACAAGGAGCTATCTACTCTGAAATGAACTTGCTGACTGATATTACTATGTTATTTCTACAGACTCGCTAGGATGAAAGAATACACAGTCTTTGAAATGGTGCATAAAACTTGTATGATTTCTGAAGCAATCTTAAAATGTCTGAAGCATCCCTTTGAAGCGGTCAAATCTCCATCAAATACGAGCGCCAGATAAATAAGTGACAGATCATCTAGCCTCAAACAGGATCATCATTCTCAGAGTGACTTGCTCTACTTTATTAAGACTTGGTACACAAAAGCAAGTCTAAATCTTAGACACCCAACGCTGCCTTTCATAATTGGTGTTTCTCTGCGCTGGCGCCGGTTCGAGCGAAGCAAACCGCTTCAACCAGACGGATTAACTGATCAAATGAAAGCGCATGTGGTGCGATGCCCTTTGCAATTAAATACCAGTGGAGGGCATCGCTGATGGGATCACACTCTCCAACCGCGTGCTAATTAATCCTTCAGGCTGGCATCACGGTGCCCGCTACACAGGACTGGCATCAACCTCTCAATATGTCAGACACACACGCGCGCACATACACTAATCAGGCACACACACATTCCTTAATCATGCTGTGCAAACACAAACGTAAAATGCACAATACGACTGAACTTTTCTTACTCATTCCCCCTCTCTCTCTCTCTCTCTCTCTCTCTCTCTCCCACACACACACACACACACACACACTCCCACACACACACACACACACACAAACAAAACTAGACTGATTAGGTCAATAGATTTTCCTTCTGATTGACCTCTTTTAAAAGACATCTTTGTTCATACACAGCATTCATTCATTTCATAATTAAGCATGGCAGTGTATTTATACGAGCAGCATGACGACATTAACTATTCAGAGAAACACAGCGGGTGGCCAGAACTGAGAATGTCTTAAAAGCATTACATTACAATGTGGGAATCAATTGAATACATTCATCTGGATGTTTTTGGACAGTGTAAATGATTTTAGGCAAGTTTGATTCAAATGTAAGAAGTTTCAGGCAATTTTTATGATGCTAACTGGGGGTAATAAGTCTCTAGTACTTGTTAGCGACCTTTGCTTCTATTGCTACGGATAGAACACTTTCACCACTGTGTCTATTGCAGGTTTCTGAGAAAAATTCTTAGCATTCCTTACACTGCAAGTATCTTGATGGTTGAGATGAGTTGAGAAGTTACGAAAATAAAACACTTCATAGCTTCTGAATTCCAGAGTGCTTCTGCTATAACCAGGAATTCTGTTTTAAAATGTAAAGTATGTGGATAGGTGTATTCACTCCAGTACATGCAGCAGTCCTTTTTTCCTGTCTGTACACTATGAGCATGCAGGTACTGTGTGTCATTTAAAGAGAACAGCAATAGAGCTCCACACTAGCAGGAGCTCACTAATGCAAGATATGCAGTCATTTTCAAAACAACAGGCGAAATAGTGTTCAAAAATGTATTACACAGTATGATATTGTTTAAACTGTGACTTCATCAAATATTTTAATTCAGTCTGTATAAGTTAAATCGATTTATTTTTAAACACGAATAGGAAAATATCAGCATGCTTACTGTTTTTAGATATACTTCAGGGTTGAGTGCTTCTATGATAATGAAAAGAGAATTTTCTCCTCTTGGCTTATATTTTCACCTGAGTTCGTATTGGTGTGGACTGTCTTTACGTGTCTGATCTTGATCTGAGCAGTAAGGTGTGAAATGAAATGCACACGTGTATGAAAGAGTATGCGTGTGTGCGTACCCATCTGATCCTGGTCTGGAAGGAGAGGTGTCTGATGATATGGAGGTGACGGAGGCAACAGACAGTGGTCTCTGAGAGGAGGGCATGGTGAAGGACCTCACCATCGATCGTGGCCGAGAACCCCGGCGCTCATCTGCCATCGGGGGCTAAAACATGCACAAATGGTTGTTTTCTTTTATGCTTTAAACACGCTTCTTTTAAATAAATTTTTTTTACAATGTCTGAGTTTCTAATGTTTTTCTCTAAAAAGGTACACTTGAGCTTCATAAGTAAAATCAGAAAATACTGCAGATGGATGAACAGAAATCCACACACTGCATATTAATCTAACTGTTCCACTATTTGAACTGCCCCAGGACGAAGAGAATGAGAAAGTACAGGAAAGTAGAGGTCAAAACAAAGACAAAATGAGAAAAGTGAAGGGGAAAGTAAAAGAATAAAATGACTAAAGCCTGCTGTTAAAGGAACATGCCCTAAGAGAGTGAGTGAGTCTGTGAGTTGATCCTCTTTGCAGACCCTACAGGAGCTCTCACTAACTTTCTTAAAGGTGAATCAGGCCAATTCATGCTTGGCTGGCCACAACCAGCAAGACACAGGCAGCGTCTCCATCTCTTTCTCTCTCTCACACACACACACACACA
>JBBPCX010000114.1:44432963-44446243 GCA_037974365.1 Hydrocynus forskahlii | reverse complement strand
GGAGGGAGAGAGAGAGAGAGGGAGGGAGGGAGAGAGGGAGGGAGGGCGGTAGGGAGGGAGGGAGGGCGGTAGGGAGGGAGGGAGGGCGGTAGGGAGGGAGGGAGGGCGGTAGGGAGGGAGGGAGGGAGTCAGGGAGAGACGAAGGGGAGAGAGAGAGAGAGAGAGGGAGGAAGGAAGAAAGAGACAGAGAGAGAGAGAGAAAAGGAGAGGAGAGAGGGAGGGAGGAAGAAAGAGAGAGAGAGAGAGGGAGGGCGGAAAAAAAGAATGTGTCACAAAGTGAGCAAGTCATTGAGAATCAACAGACAAAAAAAGCTCGAGTGAGATGGGACACTTGGCATTAGCTGTAGCTACACACACATTCAGGAGTCAAGAGAGGAATGAGGTTTTGCTGGGAAAGTTGTAATATTTAGGGTGCAATATTCGCACTGATGGTGCAACACTGGCACAAATTCGCAGAAGTAAGTGGAATTGAGAAGGTGAATTTCCAATTTTATGCAAATGCAAACCAGAAAGGACAGCATGTGAGGTGTTTGGTATGTGAAGCTCTCTAGAGATGGGGGAGTAAGAAAAGAAATCTGGCCAAGATGGCAGAAGTTTAAGGCTTCATGCAGCCCTGAACACAATTCTATGATTAAAAGATGTAGGAGCACCATATTTTCTACATCAGTCCATACAGTTTATAAGGTACATCATTCATACGGGGCCGTTCTGCCTTAAACTAACAACTCAAACCATAACTGCCACTGTAAATACTATTTATTACATACTGCACATTCTCTGTCCTCCTGCTATTATATTGCACAATTGTTTATTGCTGTTTTATCTCGATTCTGCATTTTTCCAGCAACTCCATTGCTAGAATAAAGAATTCTTTCACAATTCTGTATTCAATATACACTAACTGCACTAAATGTTGTCTTGTCCTTTTGTTTTGTTGCTCACGTTTTTTCTTGTGCTCTCTCTCTTGCTCTCTGTGTATTTTGCCCTGTCTGCTCTAATGTAGCCCAGTGGTTATTCTGTTTTTGCTCTTGTGTTGCTCCATGGAGGAACATTGTTTAATTTCCCTGTGTGCGGTGTATATAGCTGAAATGACAATGAACCAACTTGACTTGACATCAACTTAGTTGAGACAAACAGACCCATACAGATCATTTAAACACTAACTTCTGAAATAACCGATCCGCTGAATGTTAAAGCTATCATCGGCTTGCTAGTAAAGTGTGTGATACCCACCATTATGTGACAAATTTGTATAGCCTCTATTTAAAACAGAATTTGTACAGGCTGTGTTTAAAAATGAGTTTGTATTTTAAATCGAAGATGTTTCTAGTTTCCTTGTGTTGTTTGACATATAGTTGTCTGATCAGTTGGACAGTTGTAATTAGTGGGTCTCAAAGGTGTCAGTTTTGGTCGTTATGGCCGTCAATTCCTTGCTTGTGCACACCTTGCTAGACTCATTTTGACTAACACTAATTGTGAATATGATGAAGCACAGGAAAAGGAAACACAAGGCAGGCTTATGAAATGAAAAATCAAGATGTACAAAAATCTCAGACTGTGTTTTGGGTTTAGGATTATGTATTATCTTTAAGCTGCACAAAAAGGGTATACAGACTAATAGGTGCTGTAATGATCATACTATAAAAGAAAAAAAATTAACATTGTACACACAATACCACTTCAAGCGAGAGAAATATATCCAGCAAGCAGTTCGCAAAAACATAACAGGGAACCACATTGTACTGAGCCTTGAAAGGATGCGAAGGAATGAAAGGATAAAAGAAGAATAACGAAGAAATAAACCAAAGGAGCTGTAGTCCTTTGAAATTGAATCTCATCCAGTGTAGAAATGGCTGTACGCTCTCTGGTCAAGAAGGAAGAGGCTCCATCAAGAGAGATGAAGAAAGAAAGTGAAAGAGGTATAGAGCAGGGGCTGTTGAGAAAAGGATCTCTAGCTGTATAAGTGTGGAGAGAACAGAGCAAGAGAGAGACAGAAAGAGATATTGATATTAGAGTGGGTCAAGCTCTCAAGTGGGGAAAGTAAAGAAAGTAGCTTTGTTACAGACACTCTTCAAAATCCTGAACAAAGCTGAAACGATCACAGAAGACAATCCAGACTAATTACTCTGCGCAGAATTATTCATTTTAATGACATAATGGAGATCCGCTGAGGACATGTGGAACATTTGGATACTGCTAATAAGCTACTTTCTCTGAGTGATAATAAAACTCTCTGTAACACACACCCACATTCAGTATTACCATCTGTGTTGCATGGGGGCGTGTAATACTTAGTCGAGTGATATTGCACATATGCGTTACCTTAACCTCAGGAAACCTTTAAAACCTCAGTCTTTCGTCTCTTTTAGTTTTCAAAATTAGTTTTAGTTTTTTTTTAATTTATGTATTCCTACCATTATGAGGACATTTGAATGAACACAGATCAGACTTAAGAAGGTATTGGGAGTTATACGGAGTTATAGCCAGTGTAAAAACGGTGAGAAACTTGGTAAATTCAGTCTACAAAACTACCAGGTCTGCTTACCGTGGACATGGATATGACTTCAAACCAGCGGAGGATACCAGGGAGCTTGTAGGCTGTTGCGTATGTGGTTCTTTCAATCCACATATTCTGTTAAAGAAACGAGAGAGAGAGAGAGAGAGAGAGAGAGAGAGAGAGAGAGAGAGAGATATGGAGGGAAGCATAATCAAAATTATAGACTCATGCATGGCAGACCACTTAGAGAAACAATTTATTATTTTGAATTCTGCCAGACCTGTTGGTTTTCCTCGCAAAGCCCCCTGAAAAAGTCTACATAACCCTGCTTTAATACATGCTTGCAGAAAGGTTAAGAGTGTCCAAAGACAGACACTGGATGATTTACTGTCCTTTTTCCAGTGTCATCACCATCTTGCAATTTTCACTCTTTTTAAGAAAGTCATACGTACTGCAAATTCATTGTCTGGATCCTTCTCCCCTTTGCGGACGGGTCTGGAGTACTGAAACTTAATGACTTCGTTTACTGTGTAAAAGCTGTAAGACAAAAATGAGCTGGAGGTTAGTGACTATGTGCCCAGAGAAGTGTTACTGGGTCAAGACTGGGATGAATGAAATGAGGCAACAGCAGAACGTGAGCTGTCATGAAGGCGAAAGGAAGAGGTGGGCGGCTGGAAGGAAAACGCTTCCATAGATACACTTCATTTAGTTATAAAAATGTGGAAAGACTAGAGGGACAGGCACACACACATGTAATTGTTTCCACACACATGTTTATTTCCCCCTCTGTTTTTCTCTGGAGAGAGAGAGAGAGAGAGAGAGAGAGAGAGAGAGAGAGAGAGAGACAGAGAGAGACAGAGAGAGAGAGAGGAGAGAGGAGAGAGAGAGAGGCGAGGGAGAGGAGAGAGAGACAGAGAGAGAGAGAGGAGAGAGAGAGAGGCGAGGGAGAGGAGAGAGAGAGGGAAAGGAGAGAGAGAGAGAGAGGGAGAGGAGAGAGAGGGAGAGGAGAGAGGGAGATGAGAGAGAGAGAGAGAGAGGAGAGAGTGAGAGAGAGAGAGAGAGAGAGAGACACAGGAACTAAAGGTACTAAAGTTTCACACAGAGCTGTGATGTTGCTCATGAAGCATCTGTGATTTGATGAGGTGATCGGAGGTCTGCTTTTCAAGTTAACATCCAGTCTAATCAGCAGACTGCATGTGATTTCAGGTCTGACGTATGTCAGGTTTAGCTGAACATTCACACTGTGAATGTGGTTCTGTATGCAAAATGCACAGTGGAAAGTTTTTTAAGTTGGACACATTGCCTTTTAACTTTCTTTTAGTGATCACTACGGACTACAGTCTCCAGTAATATTCAAAGTGCATACCTTTCCATATAAAACTTAAGTACAATAACAAAGTACAAATACTGAAATATTTTCCACTTAGCATATTAAAGACTAAAATGAATGTGATTTTTATCTAATGCATGCTTCTCCGGGCAGATAAATTATAACTGTGGTGATAATGCTGATGATACCTGACTATCTGTTCAGACACAGGCTTGTTCTGGAACTTTGGAGGGAGCTCGAGTATGGGCTTCACAGTGAAACACTGAATATCTTCACACAAAAAGTTAAGGAAAATAAATCAATCACTTCATCCAATGCTTCATGTGTGAAAAAACAAATACAGGTGATGAAGTGAGTGAGTCAATAAGTAAGAAATTGAGCAATAAAAAAGCAATAAATATGTCTTGGAGATGAAAATGTTTTTTCAGTTATGATGAACTTGGGTACACTTGGGGGAAATGTCAGGAGTGAAATGTGTCTACACAGCAATACTTTTGAGCTAAGTTAATGTAAATAACTGGTATAACCAAAAAACTGAGATGCGGCTGAATCTGTGCACATACAGTAGGTACCTTAGACTTAAAAGTTTTTTACTACTTGGCAGTAGTGTTAGATTAGTGTTAAAACACTAATTACAATAAACACAAAAGACATTAATATGCTAAACAGTGGTTTTATGTATGGCAAAGTGGTCACTTAACCATTTCCAGACCTCTCCTCGTGGAAGCCCAGCATTACCTGTAGCCTCCATCAAACACCTGGGACAGCTCTTTTTACTTCATTAGATTAAATTAGGTTTGTTGCTTATGAAATGTTATTAATTCACATATTGACTGGAGGCATCAAGCAAAAATCTGGAACCAAACCTGTGTTCTTCTAAGCAGCTCACAAAATTTCAACTACTTTTTAGAAAAAAGTCTTGATATGTTTTTACTGCTTGCTTGTTTGGTAGCATTTATTCAAACGTTCACTTGCATTTTTGCTTTCAGAAAGAAACCCACCGCTGATATAAATGGCTTCTAAATTATTAAGTGAGTAGTTAAGTGAGTAAGTGGAGTGAATGATTGGAGTGAGCAAATAGAGGTAAAATAGGGGTAAACAGAGTGATATGAGCCGCTGCAGTGGTTGATGCCATAAAAATTCTGAAAGGATACACTGGCCTGAAGATAGACGGAGGTCTTCGCTGGGAGCTGTGGTTGTTTTCATCTTCTCAGCGTTGGGGAACTGTGTGAGCAGCCTGGCTTCGAAATCCTCCCTCCTCTCATACTCCTTTCCGCGGTAGATAAACATCTTGTTCTGCACAACACCACAAGTGGGAAACCTCATTAACAAACACAAAGAGCTGCCTTCTGCAGCCAGCCCGCATGGACCAGAACAAATAAACAGATGGTAATAAGCAAGCGACAGGCCACTGGATTGAAGATGCTCTATACGCTTGTCTACTGTGCACATAATACAACAAAAAAAATTTACTTAGGCTGATAGTCTTGTGTCACAGTTTTGGATCTGGATTCATTTCACTGTTGAATTAAGTTGAAAAGCTATGGCTGGATGTGGCGCCACATAAAAGAACCAATCAGTATGGTCCCCATGGACATCAATGTTAGTGCTTGTAGTTGATTTTATATATACCTTTGCCATCTGCGGTCTATAGATCTTATTCAGAACAGGAAAACATACTGTACATTTATATGGCAGGCGCAATACACATACAGCAAAGACGAAGAATATCATAAATCAATTGACACCTGCTTATTAAGTGCAAATTTATTGTCATACTTAACCAGCAAAACAGGATTCATGAGAATAACAAACCATGGCTGACATCAAATCAGCAACACAGTACAAACAGGTATTTCATGTAATACCAGATGTCTGGCAGTAAAATTCAATTTACATGTTATTTCAGGAGAAACCCTTAGTACTAACACACCAAGAACACAATTGAATTAGTAAATTAGTCATTAGACCCACACATATGTACATTTATTAACATTTTGAAACCCAATGCTGACACAGTACATATTCAAACAGGCGCCTGTGGCATTTGGGAGGTGAAAAAAAAAAGAATAAGAGCTGTGTTCTAAAGACAGATGCCCGAAGACAGTTGTAGTGTAATTTAAATACTGAATCTCCAATTGTGGTTGCCAGCACACTCAGCAAAGTAGGCTTTAAAATGCATCACGATAATCTGCAATTCAAAAAGAGGATGATGATGGAGGCACCACTCTAGGCAGCTCTCTCTGTAAGCCGAGGTCATTGCAAGCTCGCCAGCAACGCTCCCGTTTTAGGAAATTGGCTTATTGAAAGCACTCCAAACATGCTTGGCCAGGCTGGCGGACTCTGAGAGCCGATTCAAAGGGCGGAGGGGACAGGATCCTCCCCAAATTCTCTCACACACACTGTTGCCAGAATGGTTGTAGGGCACCCAAATCATTTCAATCAGCACCTCATTAAGCAGAAATGCTGAGGATTGAACCACTGATCATGATGCTAGGAGAAGAGGGGTGCAGGAGAAGGCTCACAGTCTTTTAATATGGGTTACAGCAAGCAAGACTACTGAATATTATGACCATTGAAATAAACAAGAATTACCAAAATAATGACTATTCATGTGCAATATCACTATTTACAGCATTATTACTTGCAATAGCAGACTCAGTATTCGGCTTCAACACTTTTTTTTTTCACTAGTACACTGTTTCAGCAGTAATTTTCCATATTTATCTTTAGCATGTATATCCACCTCCCTTACTGATCACAGCATTTTTTTTTTTTTCAGAATACTTTCTGGAGAGTTATTTTGACTATTTTTATTTTATATTGTTCTTGTATTTGTGCATGAGCAATTTCCTCCGGAATCAAAAGGTTTTCTGCTCCTGATTTCTGATTATTTCAGTAAAGAAACTGCTGCAGGTAAATACGCAAGAGAATATCTCCTAAATAAGATATATAAGTAAATATAATACGGATCAGAGAAGAAAGCAAAACGTGTAATTAGAAAAGGGCACTTATAATACACGGCCATTATCTTGCAAAATGGATTTTAATCAGTGTACTACAAAAGGGCTTGGAGCTCAGACATAACCATTCATCAGAGAAGAGGAGGTTCTGCAGCTCTGTCAGTGAGAGATCTGATGCTGTGTCCACAAAGAGCAAAAGAAGTTGATTTAGAGGCATTACGACAGGCTCAAAATGTGCAATTAGCTTACATTTCTAATACAAAGCTTCCGGAGGCCATCAAACATGCTGCGCTCACTCAGACGCCCATATGTTCCAACACTCACCATGAACATTAAGACAGAACTGATTGCATGAGCACCTGTACGGCTCCCTCCGTTTATTCAAGCACACATGTGTAGATGTGTGCACACACGTCACCTGAACAAACATGTTTTAGCCCTTCAATTAATACAATGCACTGCAGAGATGAAATACGCCTGGGGTAGTTTTCAAATCTGCTTTGAGCGATAAGATGACAAACAGCGGCATGCTCTCTGCGCACACGTTCACGCCGGCAGCTATTCGGGTCACGGTGGAATTAGCTGCTGCACCTCCAATGGCTTCACATGCATACCAAAGAGGCTCTCTGAGGAAAAGAAATGCAATTGCAACACGTTTTCTATTTCCCGAGGCAGGGAGGGGGGGTCTCTCTGCCGACTCAGACGTTAACACCACGCTTTACGACAAGAGCTCTTTTCGCAGTCTGGTTCAGTCCGCACAGGTAAAACACCATGAAAGACGATGGTACATTCGGAATTATAGATAAGCACCTTAACCGCTCACATTCATCCAAAGCCTCAAAACTCAACACATGATGACAAGAAAGCTCTTCAACTGGTCAAATCCATCACTCAGTCGGGACTCTGTACATGAAGTCACTAATAATATTTATGGTCACTTCTGAATGCCCATGCATATCTAGCCCCTGCCTAACCAAGTACCATGAAAATGTACTCCCTCACATTTCTCATATTGCACTCTGAACTTTCAAAGGCACCTGCACTTTCCCTTCTGTTTACTGCCACAACAGGCACACTTAAGACCTGTTATTTGATTAGCTATTGTTTACACTCACTCAATATGTTTCAATGCTTCTAACTGCCTCTTGTGCAATATCATACTTTTGGCACAGCAATGTTAATTCTGGAAGATTACGTCCCTATACTGTTATACGGTTACGCTGCAGTATTGTCTATTATTTACATTGTATTGTCTTCAGAGTTACATCCCAATCACAATACTGTTACACTGCAGTATTGTTTACTTCTTGTATTGTCTCAGATCTATATCCCATTCACACTATTGTTACACTGCAGTGTGGTCTATTTATTGTATTTCAGATTTACATTCCACTCACACTACTGCTACATTGTCTATTTATTGTCTTAGACTTGCATCCCTTTCACACTATACTGTAACTGCTGTACTGTCTATTCATTGTATTATTTCTGTCATTCCTTGCACTTTGTTCAACGCTGCTGTCGCCTGTACAACATTATACTTTACAGCCCAATACTAGTCACTCTCGAATGTTTACATACTGTTAGCACTTTACTCTTACACTGTTGTATTGTTTCTATTATAATTTGCAAAATTCAGCATTATTTTTGAATGTTGCTATATGTTGCACCATGGCCCATGGAGAAACACGGTCTCATCGCACTTGTACCTGTGCACAGCTGCTGACGACAAAAGAAGCTTAAAAGAAGTAAGAAGTGAAATGACAAAGGGAGATGATGTTTACTGACTGAAAAAGGATTAGCAAGTACTAAACTTGACTCTTTCATTCAATATGTCAATATGACCAATTATTATGCCAAGAACTGACAAAAAAAAAATGCAACCCTAATGATTGTAACCCATGCAAAGCACATTCAATAACCTATAAATAAAAGATAATTGCTCAGAGGAACAAGCTGACTTTTAGTACTGTCTTGATGAACTGTGGTTCTGCTCCAGTATAGCACCTGCAGTATGGATTAGCAAGACATTTCAATATGCAAAACAAATAGCACTTTAAATTTAGTGCCAAACAGAAGCTTTCAACTTGAGGGCTCTGAAACACAGAGTGTGAGAAGCCAGATGCATAAAGTGAAGTCAGAGATGAGTAAGCACATCATTTAGTATTCCAAGGGAAGGGGACACTGCAGCTGAAAGTACTCACAGGTTTTCTACCCTATTTGGGCCACATCTTAAATTAAGGAGTTATATAATGATAACATCAGAGAGTGAGATAAAAAGAATCCATTTTCAAATCAGAAAACTCCAAAGTCTGCCGGGAATGGAAACTGACAGGGCACTGCTGCTGATAAAACGCAATCTAATGAGAAGGTGAATGCGCTAAATACATTCTCAAATGTTGAGTTTTGATCTGTTCAATGATATTCTATGATAAATAAAGCACACATGTATATGAGAGAGAGAGAGAGAGAGAGAGAGAATTTCAGTAAAAATGGATCTAAAAAAAAGAGCTAAAAACAATTAATTAATTAATTACTTTCTTCATTAGAAAGGTTGACAATTATTGAGGCCAGGCTGCGATTTCCTGTTTTTTATATTTGTTACATTAAATGGTTTCAAACACTCATACAAAACTTTAAAATCTTTTTTTTTTTTAACGAGTGTGAGACAAGCCTTTATGTTTCTGTTGGTTAACAGTGTTTTTGGAATTTTACCTCTCCCACAGATACCGTTTTTGGCCAGTCTCTTTCAAATGGTGGAATCATTAACACTGAAACCTATCTGAGATAAGTGAGGCCTGCAGCTCCCTAGATGCTCATCTGGGTTCTTTTATGACTTTCCAGATGAGTAGTCGCTGTGTTCTTGAAGGGACTTTGGTAGGCCAGCCACTTCTGGGATGAGTTACTACTGTTTAGTGTCCTCTGTTCAGAGTTCATTTCTTTTTCTGCTTAAGTCCTAGAACCTAATGTCTCAATGAATTTGTTTCTAGTATGTTTCAAAATTTCTTTTGATCGCAAAATAGCATGCTGCTGGTTCAGCCTATTTAACCTACCCCAAGTTCGGGTAGAGTCGTGCAGATGAAACTACATTTGGTCAATTGGCTAATTTACACACTACAGGTGCAAATACTTCATTTCACACACATTCCGGTGAAGGTGGCTAGCTTTTTAAGAGGTCCGGGCACTAAAGATGTAAAGAAGCACATCTACACCGAATGTAAGAGATGATACTTTTTCTTGGTCTCATGCCTCTTCAAGAACCATTAACATCTGCCCACTTAAATTCTGAGATAATTTGTATTTGGTGAAAAATCACACACATTTTTGAGAGTAAACATGTCCATCCGATTTTTATCTGAACTTTACTAACCGATGTTTATTAGTAAACTGTTATTTTGATTAATACAAATCACATATGCCGTACAATGGAATGGAACGCTTGGCCCTGTTGTCATGAAACTTACTAAATGTATTCACTTCTTGTGAAATCATGTTAAATCAGCTTGACAAGATGGTCAACAATCAGAAAGTTAAACTATTACAATGATTGGGCATCCTAGTGCTAGGACCACACAAGTGGCTATATTTTTCTATTGTGTTTACTACATTTGCCTTTGTTTTATATAACATTTTGTTGGGAGATCTAAAAAAATCAAGTGTGGTAACATTCAAACAGAAGAAATAAGGGATGTCTATTCACAGTATGGTAAAAAAAACAACAATCATCCAAAGCTTTTTACAAACTTATTTACAAGAAGAAGTCAAATTTTCTTTGAGATCAAGTACACATCTGGTACAACACCTGATCTGTAAACATTTGGTTTTCTTTAATGAAACATGTCTTACTTAAAAGGCTGGGCTAGTTCTCATTAGATATTAAAGTTCACACAGGAATCATTTAAAAAGGTTTTACAAGTTCTTCCAGTGTGTGAAAGAAATGCACTTTAGATCTGGTGATATAACACACATGCTTTTGGTAATATAGCTGCAAAAGAGTGACCCAACTATTTATGATGTTAAGTCAGTAATGTGAAGAATGTGAAATGAGGCTTAGTAATGACTACTGAGAAAATGAAAGACAAGCCCAGGCTTTGTAATAAATTGCACTAAAGATATGATTTATGTAGGCGGCTGATATAGATGCAGCCGTTACTTTAATCCTTACAAAGGAAATGACAGAGTAGGGTCAACCATCTTCTGTGCTCTTATTCTAATGAAGGACTGGGTATTGTTCAATAAAAAAAAAAGCTTCATCTTGGTATCAATTCCTGAACAATACTTTTTATAAACCTAATGTAAGTGTGGCATAAAGTAGAAATGAGTGTAAAGTGCTTGAGGTTGGTATATTTTTTGACACAATATAATTCATCCAGCCAATAAGTTGTCAAGATTTTAAAAGGCACATGCTCACTGCTAATAAAACTGTCAGCTTAAATACTGAAATTTACAACTGAAAGACAATTTAACTTATATTTTGCAATAGGTGCTGTCACTACCATAAAAGTAATGAATTTAGATTCTCATTCCTAGTCAAGACCCTGGCACATATAACTCTGGCGACTGACCAAATCTTGCATTCCGACCAGAAAGTTTTATACTAAAAATTATCTTCCAGCCTTGTAGTATAGTGCTATTCAGACTGGAATTGTTTTTCTATGGAGAGAAGGGGTAATGAAATCTGACCACAGGACAGTTGCTCATCACTTATTAACGATGTTCCTCTGCTCACAAAAAGAAAGCATGTCCAACCATTTAACTTCTTTGTCAATTAATTTACCATAACTATCTACCTAACAGTCTTAAGTGGTGGTCACAATTAAGTTAAATGTTTGAACATGCTGTCTCTTTGTGTGTGTCAGTGTGTCATCTGCATTGTCGTTTGGATTGGAAAATTACGCTCAAACCAAACAAACCTGACTTGGGCCACAGAAAACATAAATTTGTCTTTGAATGATTCTTTTGAGTGGCAAATGCTCCTTTTCCACAGGATATGAAGGAATTTTTACTGACAACCTGGGGTGATTACCATGTTTTGCTACATAGTTCTTAAAATATGTACCAAAGTAAAGCACCCTTTCCATGAAAAATAATCAAGGTGGTGGAGGTCAGATCTAACATCACATTGATTATATTACATTACTCCTCCTCACCATGCAAAATTAATTTAATCCGAAGTATTTGAGACATCTCTTTATGCACTCCCTTGGAGCACCTGTACAACACTACTCTGCTTTTTGCTGAAAGGTGGAAAAAGTGTTTGACCAAATTAAGCAGGTGTTCTGCTCACAGTATTGAAAGAACTGGGGATATTTTCATTTCAAACGTTTCACTTTTTCTTTTCTTTATTTCCTCCACAAGTTCATGCACAAGAATGCTCACTAGTCAATAAGCAAGACTGCGACCAGCCCTGTTTTTGTTGCACAGCAGCATTTTGCTGAGAAGACCTGGGCCCACCAGGGAACTCCCAGATATAACAATTTACAAAATCTCTTTGTATGCAGAAGTGGTTTTGCTGCTTCTTTTATCCCCACAGTTTGCATTCCAAACATTTTGGTCCGGTTTAGTTCTGGGAAATGGTCTCCATTTCTCTCCAGGGTTCTGCTAATGTAATTTAAAAGATTTTTCCCCTGCAGTATCTGGTGCAAAGCATTCCCTTACTTTTCTTATTCTTCAAAAACCTGAGGCATGCTGTGCTTCTCATTGTTTGTAACTACAAGGCTTATGCAATTAGGTAAAACCAGCTCTGTAAATGAAATGTAATGAAGAGCTGTCACTCCCAAATTTTATTTCCAATTGAACATCAAATGTGAGAGGTTTTACCGTTTGGCTCCATTTATCAGACGCTTTTACCCAAAGCGACTTCCATCCCCTAACTACAGGGGACAGTCTCCCTGGGGCAACTTGGAGTTTAGGCTCTTGCTCAGGAACCCGGTGGAGGTATGCTGAAGGTAGGATTCAAACCCATGCCCTCTTGCTCCAGAGGCAAGTATCCTACTCACTTGGCCACCACCACCCCAGTCTTCCAAATGTGCTGATTGGGTTAGAATGAAAAGAGAAGTTTACATAAGATATTTTTCAGATAAAGTACTACAGTTTCCTATGTCCATCAACATTCCTCTTAACAAATGAAATCCAGTTATTTTTAACACTATTTGAACACAAAACCACACATCAAATGTAAACGAATACACTTTGTTTTCACCATTTTAAGAAAAAACCCTCATTTTGCTTCTCCAAAACTGACCATGTGGAATAATTATATTATACTCTCTATCACTGCTTTGCACTAGATTTGAACTTTTACTTATTTTCAGCAGCTAAATCTAAATATAGGCTTCCTTGAAGCATTATTTTCCCATACATGTCTTGATCAGTGATGATATACATACATACATACATACACACACATATATATATATACATATATATATACATATATATACATATATATATACATATATATATATACATATATACATGAATACATATA
>JBBPCX010000114.1:44404602-44416783 GCA_037974365.1 Hydrocynus forskahlii | reverse complement strand
ACACACACACACACACACACACACACACACACACACACACACACACACACACACACACACACATACACACACATACAAACACACACCTACTGTGAAAAACGTATTCACAATTACCCTCCAATACCTGGTTCAGTTCCTCATTAAAGAGCTCATTCCACAAAAACAAAAATCACTTTTTTAAATAAATAGATGTATGGAAACATTCTTCAAACATTCAGGTCTCAGTCCATGCAGTATGTATATGAGAAATATATATAAGCTGGTTTTAAATTGGTAATTTTGGTGATGTCACCAATATATATTTACATATAATTTACACCTACCTTTCCAATGAACCCCACCCCACACCTGTTCAATGTTGACTAAAGTTGTCTAATTTCAAAAAGAACCTGGCTTAATAGTGTTCAATGTCAGTTACATCCTCGTAACCTGTCCCTATATCACTGGCTTCACACACTACTAAACTTCTGTAACAAACAAGAATTAACCCTGCAATTCCTTGAACTCTTTGGTATTATTTATCCCTATCAGCTACAACAAGATTAACCTATATTATTATGAACAAAATAAAATGTGATGGAGTTTGATTTGTTATCATCCCATGTGGAATCATGAAGATCACCTGTAACTGTGACTTAACAAGAAAAATTACGTCAAACTAACACTGGTGTTCGAGGATCAAGACTAATCTTAAGAGGTGTCACAGCACTGACATCCCATAAGATCAGTCTTGATTAGTCTGAGAGTGTGATGTAGCAACAGAGGGTCTTACATTTTCTGGAAGAGGATTTTGTACTGCTCGTCTCCCCGGCCCCCCTCAACCTCATGATCCAGCTTTGTGATGATCTCATTTTCAAACTGCAATTAAACATAGCAGCTGTAAATAATCACTGTGGCTAATTTTTCATTTCATTAGCATCGCTTCCCCCTCTCTCCTCTCTCTTCCCCACCCAGCTCTTTGCTCACTCTCTGAGGCTGCGCATAATCAGCATTCATCGGCTCTGACTGAAGGCTCATCTTCGTCTGCTCATCGCGAGCAATGAAATGCTCCATCATAGAGAGATTAGACAGTGAGACAGGGAGCAAGAGACGGTGTGAGAGAGAGAGAGAGAGAGAGAGAGAGAGAGAGAGAGAGAGCAAAAGAGAGAGAAAGAGAGAACAAGTGTGTGAGGGAGAGAGAGAGAGTGTGAGAAAGAGGGTGTAAGAGTCAGAGGTGAGAGAGAGAGAGAGAGAGAGTGTGTGTGTGTGTGTGTGTGTGTGTGAGAGAGAGAGAGAGGATGTGTGAGAGGGAGAGAAAGAGAGAGAGAGAGAGAGAGTGTGTGTGTGTGTGTGTGAGCGAGAGAGAGAGACAGTATGTGAGGGAGAGAGAAAGAGAGAGAGAGAGAAAGAGAGAAAGAGAGAGAGAGAGAAATAGCGAGAAAGACTACATGTTAATGCAGAGCAGCTACAGAGAAACAGGTCCAGTCGTGTACTCTGGTCCAGCAGTGGAACAGCAGCTATCAGTCAGTGCGTTTTCCACACAGGGCTGCTCAAGTCAAACTCAAGTCTCTCTGGGGGGAATACATAGGGCAACGCTTAAGGAGGGCAAAGCAGGCACAAAAGACCGGTCTTTACACAGGCAGTGCTCTTACACACTGGGGCTGAAGCCATGGTACATTGGCTTCAATATTAACTTAAAGTTTTCTGAGCAAAGTCATAACTGAATACCTTAGTAGAATCATAGGTGTGCTTATCTCACATGTTAGATATTACCATTATATCATGATCTCTGGGCTCTGGGCTATTTTAGAAATGGCAGTTTAAGAGGGTGGTCAGACGATGCCCTTTCAAACTCTTTCAAACTGGTTTCTTTTCATTGTTATCTATGGAACAACAGGCACCAAGATTGAAAAGACAATCTAGTGTACCCATCTAGTCCCTTCATGTTTTTAAATCTCATGTTTAACTTGAAAATGCAGTAACATGTTTGCTGAGTGCCACAAAAATGGCTTACGTGAAACACAGCTGACGAATTAAGTCAATCAATCATCTAATATGGAGGAAAGTCTAGCATTTGAACACTTGAAGCTGTACACTTTAAACTAAGACAATCACAACTTGAATGTTTGCTATTTATGTGTCGGCTTTGAAGTCTTTATCGCTAGTCTATGTCTTTTAACATCTCTATCTGCATGTCAATCAAATGGGTTAACTCGCCTCTAAGAATGGTGTCCCGCTTCTTAAGCACACATTTGAAAACATGCTTAAAAGGTTTTGGCTGAATGTCCTTTTAGTCCCCATAGTAAGCATTTACATAGAAGTTTGTAGAACTGTTTTAAGTACCAACACTAATTAGTAGCTCTGCGATAATGAAATCCTCGTAATAAACATTACATTTCCAGCAGAGATAAAAGAAGTGGTGCCTGATTGATGAATAGGTTTAATAAAAGCAGTCAGCATGCTCTCTCTGCACCAAAGTGAATGCCTTTATGGAAAGAGCATAGTGTGGGCTAAAATTCTGCAGTATTTCTCCAGATCCTCCAGTTATTAAACCCATTAGAGCACATAATGGCCCAGGATAATGCAGAGATACAGTCAAGTCTCTCTTTACAGTTTCCTACAACTACAAATGAACAGAATCACGGTATTCTGCCCAACAAACCACTGTAATCCACCTGAAAGAACCTATTTTAATGGGTGTCAAAGCATGTATAGCCGTCATTGTGACCTATTCTGTGCAGATGCCTTGAAAAGTATAATAAATTGCACCAAAAGGGACGCGACTATAACAGCTCTACAATGAAATTGCCGCTGTCAGGATGAAACCTTGCATTTTAGTCATTTTTCATTTTACATGGATGGAAATTGCTTAGAAAAAAATGACTTATTTTCACAATATATGATTTTTTTCTTAGAAATATACAAGGTTTTCTCAAACTATTAAAATACATAATAAATAATAACAATTCTTGTTGCTATTATTATTATACTAATGATATTACTACTACTTTTCTGATTTTGATTCTAATAATAATAAAACTACTGCTGCTACTACTACTGCTAATATAAAACATGCTTTTTTCAATTAAAACAAGTGTGATACACTTTCTCTAAAAGGAGTAAAGCAAACTGAACACTACTTTTTATAATTGTACTCAAACTTTTTTGTTACCCTTGTATGGGTAGGCAGGTGAAATAGATCTTAGCAAAACTGACCCTTTGGAAACTGCGAGTGAAGTGAAACTCGCACTGCATCATGTCGAAAAAGATGGGAATAGTAGCTTTGCGTAGCTCAATCTCTGGCACCAGGGTCATCTCCAGAATCGGCCCCACCATCTCTGGAATGAACTTGATCTTGTGTGGACCTGTAGGACGCAAGCAGGTCATGAAAAAGAATTTTAAATATGCTTTAGACACTGGCAGCCAATTACTGTGCAAAGTCACAACAGACATTATAAACATTTCAGAAATGGCATTTGTTTGAGCATTTAGAGCTTAGGTTCACTTCGTCAAATCCTACACACATTTTCTCAAGGGTACTGTCTTTATTTCATTTCATTTTAAGCCAAACCAATGTGGTTTCTTGCTCTACTTGTCTCTGTCTGATATTATAAGTGCACAGTAACAGGCAAGCAGGATTCTACATCTCTGTCTTCTCGTATCTAAAGATGTGTTTTAGAGATTCTCTCTGGCTCTTACGTACTCTCTCCCACACACAAACACACGAGTTCTTTTAGTTTATAAAACAACACCTTATGGAATCTTGTCAAAGGATTTTTGTGGCATTTTTCGAATGCTGCGCATATTTAGACTCTGCACTGTGAGTATAAATATACTTGTGTTCAGAGCTGCAATTAGAAGCTCCACAAAAAAAATCCTAGGGATGGAGAGGTAATAAGACGTGAAACTTCTTTTCCACAAATAAATAGAAAATAGAGGAAATAGAACGCTCACCATGTTCTCAGCTTTGTCTGCAGCTACTGATCACACCCCAATTAGCACATACATTTATAAACCACTCACAGTCAAGTTGGGAAAATAGCCCTCAGGCAAAACAGCTGATTCCTAGTCAAAAAATAAACCATGTAAAGTTTGCACAACTTTGAAAAGTTTCTGAAATGTGGGCCCATGTTTGTGAGACTCCTTGGTGGAGAAGTGCTGATCTAGGATTTTGCTCTAAATTATACACTCAATATACTCAATTATGAGTGGAGCAGCCAAGCCTAGAAGAACATATATTCTAAGACTAACGCTCCACCTTGGGTTCTTCACTTTGTCTTTGTCTTTATGTTCTAACATACCCAAATGAACTTTTCTGTGCACAAGATGAATAATTCAGTATTATGCAGAGCTTCTGATTCAAAACATCCATAACAAAAATATATTTAAAAGGGAATTCCATCAATGTTTAAACACTGATGCACCATTCAATCATCAAGATAAAAAGCATTGTTTGCTATACAAAATGACCAAAAATGACCCCTTGTGAGTTTTTATAGGTAATGTTGATAATGATAAAATAGTGGTAAATCTTTAGGAGAACAAAAATAGAAGTATAATTATCAATACAATGTGGGTATTATTTCGGCACCCTGCAAACTTCTTTAAGAATTTATTTAAAAAATGATTTAAAACGGTAATGAAAAACAATGTTTCAGTATTTATAATCATTTCAAGCAATTACCTTCTGTGAGGAAGTCTTTAGAAACACCAAGGGTCAATTTTCCAGAAAGGCATTAAGCCTAGTCTTGGACTACCCTTTCTTTTTCAATGTAAAATCTCTAGTCTCAGCTGGTGCCCAAGTGGTTAAGGGGTTTGGCCTGAGATCAGAAGGTTGTGGGTTTGAATCATAAAACTGCAAGTAACACCACAGAGGTTCCCTTGAGCAAGGTACCATCCCACACACCTCATTTGTAGGAGACCCCTGCTCCACTTCATGAACGGGTTACACGCAGAGAAAGAATTTCACATTGTTCACACTGTGTGTTGTGTTGACGCGTGACTACAAGGGGCCACTTCACTTTTATTCATAGTGTTGCATAATCCAGGACTAGGCTTAATCCTTGTCAGGCAAACTGACTCGTAATGTTTTGGACATCTGTTCCCTATCACCACCTCAAGTTAATTCAAGAGCATTTCACATCAGCCCACTCTAAATGTCTGATTTGATTACGCAAAATTTTGGTAAAACATTGCTAGAATTACCCTATAATGTAGGTTTATGATACATTTCTCACTTACCCAGGTTGTACCACATGTCCCGGATCTCAAAGCCGATCTGACGTCTCATGTCCTGATACCTGGAAAAAACGAAGGGAAACGTTTCAGGCTGCACGTAGCACAGACCTCTCCAAGCCAGCAGAGTAGGGCAGCAAAGATGACAGAATTATATCATGCTCTCAGAATATTGCATTCTCTCCAGATACTGAGGGCCTCAGGTGTGCAAGCACACATGAAAAAATCTATTACAAAATGAATATCTGAATGAAACACATAAAAGAATCACAATACTTTTTCTTTCATATCAAGATTTTCAAGTCCCTAAACAACTGGATGAATTAATTTGTGTATTTGCGTGTGTGTCTGTGCGTGTGTGTAGGACATGACAAACTTAGAAAGCCATGACCACACATACAAGACATGCCATAATTTTACATCAGCCCACAAACTGACGGACTGCATGCCAAACCCTGAAGGAATACAATGTTTCCACAAAGGCGGTCTCTCATCAGCTTAAAGATGCTCATCGGGGGTGATTAGGCTGTGAGAGGGAGTTGCCTAAAGCCTTATTCTTTCTCCAGTGGCGAAAGATCCCACTGGTGACTGAAAATCTGAATTTTGCCTTGGGACAGGGAAAGAGTAATGGAACGCAACATTAAAGTCCCTAATTCCGATACTGGCATTACATGGTTTGATTTTAGGCAATTACAGGGAATGAGGATTGAGATCAGTTGGGTGATTTACAATGCTGACTGGTGGTTTCCTCAAAAAGAAAGTGCCACTGTCATGAGTCGAACTCTGAACAATGCTTTTGGAAGCCATATAAACTCATTATTTGGACTTGTACCATCAACAGCAACAGTGGCACTGGACTAATATCAAATTATAAACAAGTCTGGCATGTCTTCTCACAGCAGAGTCCAGCTAATGAGGACACTTGTCTGTACAGTTAACCGTGCAGTAATTAAGACTTTCACAGAATGTCTGCCACTCTAGAAAATAATAGAAGCTAAATGTAGAGAAAACATGTACGGTTCGCTTTCCTGCTTGACTGCTCTCCTGCTGTTTGTAAAGAACCCAACAAGAACCACATGGGGAGGTGCCTTATAATTGGCTGAATCTGACAAGAGTTGCTCTTGTATGGGAAAGCAGCAACTGAGACAACAGAAGCAGTGTTGACAAATGTTAATACATTGACTTAAAATGGTCTATAAATGACTTATCGAAAAACAACAAAGTCTCAGAGTGCATGGTGCGCTTCTGGTAGGCTAAGACAAGGAACAGAGATGAACTGAACAACTGTGAAGGCCAACTGTGCTGATCCACACTTTCTGCAATAGGGAATGGAAATGAGAAAGAGGTACTGCCATGCAAATATCTTCTTGTCTTTAAAAATAAGATTAAACAATACAATTATAATAAAAATCTTATTTTGTATCTGTGCAGTTGTTTTCTGAAATGAGATTATTATTCTTGTTGTTGTACTTTAACACAACTCCAGTCTCCTATTTTTTTAAATAAATTGTACAGCAGATGTGGTTTAAAGTTGAATATGAATTGTCACATTATGCATTATGGTTTTCTAAGCACGTCAGTAACCAAAGGTAAAAAAAAGAGAGAAAGAGAGAGAACAACCAGGGCACAGTATGAGAAATGCTAAATAAAAATCTGTGTATTAATGTGGCACAAGTTATACTTCATTGTTCTATAAACAATTTAAAAGCTTATAAAAAAAGAAACCAGTGTGAAGCTCATTGTGTATTGGAGAAATATCAAGTATCATGAGTTTATGTTTGCCAGCTCACCCATTCCTACTCGGTTTATTTTTGTTATTTGATGTATTTTTTTCTACTTTGTTTTTCTGCAGAGAAAAGTGCATATCTCATTGTAAAATAAAGCGAACCAAATTAATTGTGTTGCATGAATGACCAAATTAATCTCTGCAAATCCCTTGTAACCATAGTCAATATCAGAAAAAGGATGAAAACACGATCTCCCACTAAAGTTCTAAAGTTCCATCAACAAAAAAGAAGAGTATGAATAAACATAGTTCCTCTTTCTGTTTGTGGTGAAAGGGATTACTTTACAAAATCCAGGGTAACAATGTCTCCCAGTCTTTCAAAGGCAGAGTGGAGAGGCTCGAAACAGGCTGACCACCTGCTCACACTGAAGAGGAGATGAAGAAGAGGGTGAGGTAGAGGGTGGACAATGTGTCAGTTTTTTTTTTTCCAAACTATGATCAATGTGTTTCGAGCAAAACTCATAAAAAGAACAGTAAACATATGACCAACAGGATTGTCCATGTATATTTTTGTATATGTGTGTGTTTTGTCTTTTTTCTGATGACAAAATACAATAATGTGCAAATCTCTTATGTATGAGATTTAGTCTTTTTGGACTTTTTCTATCCAATATATTTCTATGCCCCATGGTACCAAAATTTCCATCAATATTGTAAACAGAACCAGCAGAGCCATTCTGAATGCACAAAAAATTCTAAATTTAAAAAAAATTCTAAAATTCCTAAATTCTCCCACAATGTAAGTGTAGAAACTCACTAAAACTACTTTAAAACAAGGTCATATTGTCTTTTAGTATAGAAGGATGGGAGAACGACATGAAAAAGTGGCCAAATGTCACACAAGAGTATTTCTGCGAGTGACACTGAGGCTATGACTATTCTGAACAGTTTGGGTGTCCACCATTATCTTCACTTTCTGAACCTGGACATAAGGGTGGACAGGTGTTAGTGAGGACAGCAGACAAACAGGTTCTTCTAAAATCAGAGCCTGAAGTGTCTGTACTGCTTGAACAGTACCACTAGAGACAGGAGAAGTTCACACAGCTGGATGCTCATGCATCACAAGACTCATGCAGACATACTGCAGCTGTTTTGCAAAAATATATGTCTGGCTGGATCCCTGATTCTGTGTACCCATATTTAACTTTATTAAGATGACCCAGCACCAGATATTTCTATGATGATTAACCACATGTCATCTTCATGAATGATTTTGTTGGCTGTTTCAATTCACAAAAACATCTTACAAGAGCAAAAGAATACATAAAGAAATTCAAAATGAACTAATGTTCCCTTGTGCTCGTGTCCTAAAGAAGAGCTGTTAATGGATAAAGCTCTCTTTGAAACTGTTGAATTGTGACAAAGTGATTCCATGTCATGTTTATTGGCAGAGCTCTTGTATAAGTGGAAATCAAGACGAGGAGTGTTGTGCTTTCGTCAGCAGTTTGTGAGCGAAACATTCCATCTCTAGACTTAGTTGTAGAGATGGTCACATATCAGTATGTAGTCCTAGAGCTCCTAAAAGACAGTTAAAAGAAAAGAAAAATTTATGCTGCTAGCCTCCACAACACTGACTACCTCAGAACAAAGTTCAATGACTCTTCTGTTTCTAGAGGTCACAGAAAAAATATAATTGATTGATCTATCTACTGATTACATTTACTGTTGGAATACATTTTTGTGTTTGTGGGTAAAATTTGCTTATTTTAGATACAGTAGCAAATCTGTATTGCTGTGTATGGGTATCAGAAAATGCTGGAACTTATTTCAGGAATAAATTATAATTGTAAATCTGATCTACTCCTGCAACAAATCTAGGCCAAAACAGCACACACTCATTGTGTCATGCTGTGTCGTTAGTTCTGCATTCTTCCCATGGGCTGGTGGAGTTTTTGAGTAGTTTGAACACTACATTAACTTTCTACATAAATTTCAAATGAAGAAAATTTCTATTTATTTTTTATATGCTAATGGCATCAAACAAAATTCAACACTTCAACATCAGAATCATTATTTGTAAAGCAAAACAGACATCATGTCTTCTCTACTTTATTTTATACCTTTTACAAAGGTAGAAAATATCCTGAAATAGATTAATTCATATACTGCCATAACTAAATGTTTTGTTAAATTAATAAGCACAAATCATGCGGAAGTGAGGTCACACTGTTTATTTTTATTTTTATTTGCACACACCAACATAAAAAATGAGACTCTGGGTCTTGTTTTGATCGAATGATGAAGTAAATGACTTGAGTGCAACACTTTTTACTATTATGAATTTATGATGATTTGTTTCTCAAAAAAATATAACAATTGCTTGATAGCAGTTGTTAGCATTCACTATCATGTTACAAAATACGGTGAATATAGTGCGTTTTTATGCACTGCTTGTAAATAAACAACAATGAAAAACAACTGTTGTCATGAGTTATAACTACTGACAGGTGTCATAACACCTTTAGAGGGCAGTAGTGAGTAAAGTTTATTCAGTCTGAGCTAATTATCTAATCCGCATACTTAAGGAATATAACATACAATGAGCAAAATGCTTATAGGACAATAAAAGAGGATGATAATTAAACTGTGAATCACAATTATTTAAACAGTAAGTAAAAGTAAGCTCAAGTTTCATGATCGTCACAGGCCTTGCCTGATAGGAACTGCCTTTAGAGACATACAGAGAAGAAATTTCTTCTTATATAGATAGAAAGGCGAACACAGTGACAGAAAAAATAGAAAATAAGATAAATGTATTATTTATACAGAGACTTCAAAACCTACTTGCCACCCTATTGAAAGGCTTCCCAGCTCTTGTAGCTGGGTTTTATATTCAAATAAGTGCAGCTGCATAAAAATAGTAAACCTGACCTTAGATCAGCTACTTAACACGATAAATAGGGAGCAGGCGACGTATGCTCTGAGATCAAAAGAACAGTACAGGACTCTTCTCTTTCACTTGACTCATCTCGAGCTGTTTCACCTCTAACATTACATTTCTGCAGAGGTGACCCGTGCCAAGCTTCAAGCGCACTCTCGTTAATATCCGCTCATCGAAGCACTGTCACGTCCTGACATTTTAAAGGACCCGAGGCACTCTCCTGAATTTTCATCCACCATTGATTGTTTTGCCGATAAGCTCTCAAAGAGGCATAATTTATGATGACATGGGCGGTTAGAATTAAGGCCTTATTAGCAAACAGTAGACAACACACGCTTCAAAAAGGCGAAGCTGGCACAGTTACATAGTGTCACCACTGGATCAAGACTTCAGATGTGGGGGCAACAACACTGGGGAAGCAGTCGGGCTGGGTGATTAGTGTGGGTGGTGCTTTTGTCAATCCTTGTGGGTGTTTTTAATGTGTTTGTTGGAGGTGGGGCGTTTAGCCATTGCGGTTTAGCCATTGCAGTTCTAACTGACATTTTTGTTATGTAATGTGTTGTCAACAGTTTTGTTAATGGGGGATTTAGTTAGCCAGTCGGGTGGGTGGTGGTGGTGTGTGTGTGTGTGTGTGGGGGGGGTCCTTTCTGTCGATCGTTGCGGTTTTCATTTTCATGACAATTCTGAGTTGTTGTGGGTACTGTAATTTTGTCGTTGGGCAATTTTTTGTCATCAGCTGTTGGGGGAATTTTCATTTTGTAAAAGTATCAGAATGGGGTGGTCTTCTGTCAGTCTTTTTTTGTTTGTTTGTTTCTTTTGTGTGCAGTATTTTTTTTTTTTTGCCATAATGGCAAAGTTTTTACCGTGGCAGGTCACTTTGGAGAACTGTTACTAGCCAGTGGGGTATTTGTCAACAGGGGTGGGGTATTCATTTTGTCAACCACTATGGATGCTTTGGTTTTAGTTGAGGCTAATTGCCATAGTGGCAAAGATTCAGGCATGTTGGGAAGCCACAGACAAATTACTGTTGCTAGTGGAAACACTATTACATGTGCTTGTGTGTACTAAAAACCAGATCATCGTTTTCTGACCTCTATAGACATATGTCAAAAAAGGATACAGCATAACTACTCATGCATACATAAAGTCTACATATAAAGGCTGGCTTGCATTAAACAAAATGGAGTGATTACCCCAAGACAGGAATTGAGTTAGTAATTAGATATCACAATTAGCACTAGATCTGCAATAATTAGTCGACAAACATAAGCGTAATTATCAAAAAAAAAAAAAAAAAGTAACTTATTCTTTTGTCTTTTGTTGATGCACTATTTACTTATTACTTAAAAAATCTAAAATATTTTCAACTCCACTCAGCTTTCTTGGCTTGAATGATGCCAGGTTTGTTTTAGGACGCTTGCGGGACAATAACATTATCAAATCAGTCAAATCTGTAAAACAGTCATAAAATGGCAAAAATGTCTCCTGTTCATCACTGCTATAATCACAGTTATCTTTAATGCAAAAAGCTTTAGTCAATGATTTGTCATTGTAATGATGTTTCTCAATCATTTAAGACAGAACCATTCATAACTATACAAACTGACAAAAAGGTGATATTAGATAAATGCTAGAACTAAGAGAAAAAGGGAAAGTGATGAACTGAAAAATAAAAAAGCAAGCTAATGATCAATAAAAAATAATTACTGTATTTTATTAAATGTCTAGAGACTTAACTATAAGATATCTTGTTAAATCATGACCGCATCAGTTGCAGCCCTAGTGAGAACGAGACAAATGTGAGACCTCAATATTGTTTCTAACAGGACTTAGAGAAGCAGTGTCAGAGGCTCTCTGTTACCCTTCTCTGCTGTCGAATATGACGGCCAGTACAGGAGAGAGGGGTAGCACACAGTACACAGCAGAACTCCAACACACTCATAGAGAAAGCTGTAAATCATGCTTTCCCAAAACAGCCAAACTCTGTAGACAGTTTTCTGATGAAAGCAAAAGCAAATCAACAGCTTGGTGTGTATAAATTAGGGTTTGTTTGAGGGTTGTTCAGAGGTTGAACTGCTGCCGTCAAGTAAACAAATTATACTTCATTAGCCGGGGACTGAAAGGTTGTGTGTGAGACTGTATGTGTATAAGAAGTACTAAAACTAAATTAAAGTTAAATTAAAGGACAGGGTTGGAGAGAGGGAGAGGGAGAGGACAGGGTGGGACAGAGGGAGGAGAGAGAGAGCGAGAGAGAGAGAGAGAGAGAGAGAGAGAGAGAGAGAGAGAGAGAGAGAGAGAGA
>JBBPCX010000114.1:44388694-44395514 GCA_037974365.1 Hydrocynus forskahlii | reverse complement strand
TTCTTAAAGCCCTGTATTTTTATTACTGTAAATTAAATTAATTTATTACTGTATTTACCTGCTTATATCAAAGAAAATGACAATGCACACCAAAGAAAACACGTGTGCATTAATTACAGTACAGTCTATACAGTTTTTACAAATTTTTGGATTGTATGGATTGGGGGTTCATACTGCTTTCTTCAGTGCTGATTGTCACGGCTAAGTAACAACAGTATAGTCACTGCCAATCAGCTACTATTGTGATTTTCCATTGTTTCACATATAGGCTGAAAATGTAACTACTTCTATTAAACAGCCAGCGTTGTGCTGCTAGCAAAAACAAGCCACACTAACAAGCTGCTTGTTGTTTTTCATGATTAATGTTTGTGTTCACTTCAAATAACATTTGGTATTCATTCCAAATGAGTTTCTTAAAAACACTTAACATTCATAAAATAAATCTGAAAAACAAGCAAGATGCATATAAAGGAGAAACAAATATTGAATGTGGTGACTCAACAAAGCCAGCTGAAGTGCTTCAAATAGCCTAAGCCACTTCAGCAGACAATGGCTGACCTTGCATCAGCTGAATTCTGTCCCACTGGACTATCAAAAGACCTTGAACATGGTATAAATCATTAGGCTCTGAACAGTGTTGGACTGATAAATTGAGGGGGGAGTGGAGAGAGAGAGAGAGAGAGAGAGAGAGAGAGAGAGAGAGAGAGAGAGAGAAAGAAAGAGGGAGAGAAAGAGAGAGAGAGAGGGAGAGAGAGAAAGAGAGAGAGAGAGAGGGGGGAGAGAGAGAGAGAGAGACTCTAATAAGCAGACAGAGGCACTCATCTGCTCTGATGTTATGTAATAAAATGTTAATAAATTAAGTGGTGGGAAGCTTTTAGGAGGAAATGTGATTGTGCCTTGGCTAGCACAGACAGACGTTGAGTTCATTTGCAGTCAAGACAAAGAGGAGACAGGAGTGTGTCCACTTCAGCCTGAGTGCGTGTGCATGAACGTCTTAGTGTGCTCTGCTTTCGTCCACACTTTTTCAATCTAATGACAGAAGGCATAACAAAAAAGCACACATTTGACTGAAAGCACATGCAGCCAATAAAAATAATGAAAAATCTAAGGAGGAAAATTTGGCTGGTGCACTTTGTCCAGCGCCACCACAGACAGCGCCCTCAATTCTACTTGGGGCATAGCGCCCAGCTCGGTGACACGAAGGATATAGTAATTAGCCATGACTGAAGTTTGACCTCACGACTCACAGCCAAGTTCTATGATTATGGAGCTATTATCAATCCTTTAGGGAAAAATTTGCAATTACTCCAACATCAACCTACTCATTTACATGTAAAGCTTTTAGGGCGCAATGTGGAAAGCTTCCTGGTCCAGCGTTAATGAATACACAGATCCGAGGCACTGCATGTTACTAAACATAAATGTCATCATTAGAACGGTAATAAACTAACACTGAGGCGGACGTGGAAGCAAACACCGTGAAAGTGTGAGTTGAAGATTAGGTTCTTGTAAAGAAAAGCTATCACAGTTCAATAAGGAAGAAAGAACAGAACTGCAAATGACATAGTTCAAGAACTAAGATGTCCAAGACTCTTCCAGAGCAAGACATGACTGTTTTTAATAAGTCTAACTGTAGTTTTAGAATGTCCTAAAATGTATATCATAATGAGGGCTTTTGGCATTTAATTTAATAAAAAATACTGACAATCAAATTTGAATGGATGGATCTGAAAATCAGACTGAAACCGCATTTACAAATTACGTTTGCAAGTGGGAAGATGGTTCCACACGCAGGAAATTTGCAGTAGGTAACACTAGTGTCTTGCTGTAGTTTGCATAAAACGCAGAAATAACAGTAAATTGGTTAACCATCACTGGGCACAGGCCTATGATGACAAATCCTCACAGTCCTAAGCATCACCAGGATACCATTAGACCTTCAATAAACACAAACACTGACAACTACTACTCCAACACCTGGCATAACCAAATGAAACTACTGCAATTACAAAGTACTTTGTACTCAAACACACAATCTTCGCTTAATTTAGCACTGAAGTTGCACTTTACCTCTTATACTTCTTGTGCTGTGGCATTCACACCTCAAATATACCCTGACAGGCCATTCCAGTCCCCCACCCAAACTCTACCTCTCCATCCGTCTCACTCAATTTTCTGCTGCACTGAGCACAGCAGTATAGATGATCTGCTGAACAGCTGTGTAATGCAACAGCAGCTTACCTTGGCCAGGACAAAATACTCACACTCTATAGCAAAGGTCTGTCTGAGGGTCTACCAACAGGCCAATCAGACTGTGTAATCAATTTATGAAGTATATATATAATCAATCATCATCTTTATTACTTCATTTTTCTGATTAGTGTTGTACAATATGGAAAAAAGGCAGGTATTATGATTTTACTGGTAAATACAGTGACTGCAATATGACTTGTGGTACACACAAATGCACAGGTCAGCCAATTGTGGTACAAGGCTTGGTCAAGATGCTCTCAGTGCACTGTAAAAACACTGTGATCGGTTCTAATGTAAATAATTTGATCACGTTTCTATGAACTATATCAGTGTTGCAAACGTCAAAAGCACAATACACATAAAACACTGTGCTGTTACCCACCAATATGAGCAATAACTCTCCAAAATGGCTCAACTACATATCCTCTCAGACGTTCTGCTGGTTACATTACCAGGAAAGAGAGGAACTCTGGTCCTTCCCCTCCAATCAGGCCACAGACAACAGCGCTCTAGTGCAACGCCCTGAAGGAAAAACACTTTAACTAGACAAGATGACTGGGGGCTGAGTAGAGGAAAAAATAAAGGCTGGATAACCTCACCAGGAGACATTTTTATTGAGTGTAGCCAGGCATAAAAGGCTCTTTTGAGTGAAGGAGACCCGGTTGAAAAATCACTCCTAATGTCTTTGGCAGTGTTCCCTAATTTTGGTCTCAGTGAGAGAATTCTTGGCAAAGTGCAGTCACACCTGTTTTAACAGAAAAACTGTTAATTATGTCTTTGATTAGTTGAATTACAGCATGTCCAGAGTGTGTGGTGTGTGAGCTCAGACCTCTGATACATAGAAAAACGATAAAGCCAGATGACAATACTAACCAAACGAATGGAATTTAAGGCCCACTTTCACACAGTCCTCTGGGAGCCTTTAAATTGAAAATGTGAAAGAACTTTGCAGGTAAACCACAGCACAACAACAAAAAAATAGTCAAAATATCAAATTTGGCAAATGTTCACAATGTTATAATGGCTTTAAGAAAATGACCAAGTCTTATAAGGCACATTTCCGAGACTTTTTTTGGGATGGGAAAAAAAAAAAAAAAAAAAAAAAAAAGACACACTGAAAGAAACTAAAATGTAACTATATTTGAGCTCACAGCAGGTCCAATGCATCTCTCCATGGGTAATCAGAGCTTAAAGAGGCCACTCTTTAAACCTGCAGTTAGGGGAGGGGAAGCTGAACAGGCTGGGAACCGAAACGTACCTAAAATGATTTCTGTAAATCCATTACAGGGTCTCAGAGGAGATCCTGCTAGCATGCTACTTTGAGGCTTCTATTCAGAATGATGATAATCCTCACACCTTGAACCGCATGTACCCTGTTTCCCCCACCTTTAATATGGAAAACAAGGAACATAAAATAAGAGACAATTTGGTTTTAGGCCTTCCTAAACATATTAGCGTACTAAAATCAATGTGGAAGGCATGGAAGACATCCTTGCTAATGAAATCATGAGCAAGGAGGCACACGTGCTCATGTTCTGTCTAAATGTAGGACAAAAGAAAATGCGTCAAAACATCAACAAACTGCATGAGGACAAATAATGCACGTTATGATAAATACCCCCTATCAAATTGTCATCTCCAGACTAATCGGCCTATCACTGCTGATTGATGGATAGATAATGTCAACCAGGAGAATGGGGCCCGGAATACTAAAATATTTATGCCTGTTTAGTCTTTATCAGATTACTAAAAGGGAAGCACAAAGATCCAACACTTCGCATTTAGCCTCAATGCTAATGAGTGTTTATCAGTCCATCAGCGTTGCTAAATGAGTTCAGAGATAATGATCAGTAGCCATTAGCATGCTACCATGAATAGCATCCACCCGTCTGCGCGTGCAGATAAGCCAAGGTCAAAACTCATTCGCCACAACACCAATTTATCAAATTATAGGATGCTTACTTTAGAATTCAAATACGATAAATAACTGATATCAAAATATAAAACATGCATTAGTGCCAACTGATTCATTCTCACCTTCGCCTTCGTATCTAAGCACTCTGGCTTTGAATCCCTCAGGACTGGAGTTAACTACTTCATACATAATCAATTAACTCTACTGGGAAACGCTTTAGACCCTGAAACCACAAATGTGGAAGAAATCAATAGCTGTGATAATCTTTTAAAATGTACTTTGGAATAAGGCCAGGTGGCACAATGGAAGAAAGACAAACTAAGGATCTGCATTACTTACAACCATATTCCATACATTATTAACTGGGTCTCCAATGACTATATTAGACAAAAACATTAATATTCATGAACACAATGAATTCAACAATTAACAAAATAATTTTGAAAGTGTACGATGAGTGAGGAGTAAAGACAGAGGGCTGTCAAACGAAAAGAGCTGACCTTTGCTGGAAAAGCTGGAAAGAATATGCACTCTTCAAATCAATGATACTGAATACGTCAACAGAGGACTGACAGTTGTGCAAAAACAACAGAAACAAAAACACAGGAGAAATGACAAGAAATGAAGGGACTCATATCTGTAGATCACTGCTTTTACATTGCAACTAGACATACTAGAACTGTGGTAGAAAAATATAACTGTGGCAGAAAAAAAGATTTTAAAGATGTAATATGGTCTTTTGTGTTTCAGCCAATGTGTGTCATATTGGGTGTTTATGTTTGTGGTTTAAAATAAAGGCAAAGAATATTTCAATATTGCTGGAAATTTGAAATATTTAAGTGTTACTAAAGGATTTCAAGACAAAATGAATTTTGAAGACCAAACCATGTAAGGGGAACATAATAATTTTTGGTGAAACATTTGTCAAGGTACTGCCCAAAAGTGCTTTGTGCTTTTCCCACTTCAGGGGGCTCTAACATGAAGAGACATGCCCAAGAAAGGACACAAACCTCTTAGTTTCCATCAACCATGTAAGCTTTCAATCATGCCAAGTAAATCTTAGACCAAAAATCAGTGGGGAAAAGAAGAACAAAAAATGAATAGCCTCAAGGTCCTTAAGAAAGTGTGTTAGTGGTGGCCTCCTGACCCTCAAAGCACAAAACTGCTGCAGTGCCTGTCTTGTACCACTAAAGATTGTGCTAAGAACTGCTGAGACAGTTGGGGGGGATTGTTTTTTGTGCTAACTGAAGGAGCAGACAAAGTGCTACCATTTTTCCTGAGTCTATTTGCATTCATTTGTTGTTTGGAGCAGGCTGATGGTGACTGTGGCCAGACATAAACCATTTTTCTTGTATTTATTTGTCCGACCATCCTGGTTTTTCTGTTTTTCTTTGATGCCATTTTGGGTAAAATGTGCCAGGTCTCAATTAAAGACTGTGCTTAAGATGAGTAAATGAGCTTACTGTAACAAATCAGTGCTCAATATTGCATGAATGACGCAAAGCTAAGGATGAATAAACTGGCTCTTCTGAACAAAAGACAGCTGAAACTGTGTCCTCATAGAAGAAGCATGGGCAGCATGTGGAAAGACCAGCAGCAGAGTGAAGCCTGCTATTCCATATCAGCGACAACCCAGAGATGAGGGACAGCTATATAATTACTCATTAATCATTTGCCGTGAGTTCATAATTAAACGGCTGCACCACTTTCAATTTACTCTTGAGCAAGAGCTAATGCTGTCCTGTTCATCAGGATCCTACTTCTGATGGAAGACAAGCTGAAGGCTGTACGTGTGTAATAGACTTGGTGCATTTTCATGCTAGAGTGCTTTTGTGGCTCAGTACACTTGTGTGGAAGTTGATTTCGAGCCATGGCAGTGGTCCAGAGTACAGTTCTTAGGATAACAGTGGCCTGGTTCAGTTCACAGTGTGCATGAAGGCTATCTGCTCGTGGCATTATTCTGCCTTGTCCCCTGATGTCCTACAAGACCTCCTTGTTTGCGGATTGCAGCTTCGTACATGAGGACATGCCATACCCCCAATGACTGCTGGTAACGAACCAAAACAATATTCATGATAATAGTATATGATGCACCAGCATACTTTTAAAGCATTCTTTTAATTGTACAAAACCTACACAGAGAAAGGTGACGTATGGAACTGCAATTCATTTTTCAGAAGACATTCATTTTATGTCAAATCAAACCTGCAGTAATAAGCCCCACTCACAAACAAGCCTGGAACTGGTCCTGGATGTGGGAGAAGCATAAACACACCAGGTTCATTTGGGTTTAGAAATCATTTCTCAGATACTTGTCAGGCTGATAACAGTCTGCCTTTAATTTTAGTTTGTCTGCTTAATTTATTCTTCTAGCTGATTGTGTTGTTGGCAGTGAGCCTCGCTGAAGTCCACAACATCAAAATGAGGAACAAATTACAGTTTATCTAAGAAAACCCCAAAAATTATGCGGCTCAAATTAAAGGCAGTAACAGATTAGAAAAAACTGAACAGCAACTTAATTTTCTATAGTTTTTAATAAAGCTCCTCATTTTCTTTCCCATCATTTGATTTTGTCAAGCAATATCCAAGTTTGGACCAAAGTATTGGGTCCATTTAAAGCCCAATTAATGAAGTAAAATGCTTGAAATGAAA
>JBBPCX010000114.1:44383694-44386194 GCA_037974365.1 Hydrocynus forskahlii | reverse complement strand
CATATTACTCCCAAGTCTCCATTCATCTCAGCAAGCTTCTGGGTTGTAATTAGCACCCCACGCAGCTTACATCACTCATTAACATTAACATAGCTACTCATGAAGTCTGAATCCTACTAGGGCTGAACAGTATTGTTTGTTAATCATTACTGCAATCTCGGCCTTTGTGATTCTGATCACTGTTGGCTGCACTATGTAAATAAGGCCTCGAACAAATCATTTCAATTTTTATTGTGCACTGTAAGCTTCCTGACTGACCTCAAACATATCTAACAAGTCTGTTTTGATTAATTCAGTTGATCTAGCACACAAAAAACAACAAACAACTGTAATTAAATGTTTTTTTACCATATCAAAGGTTCATGAAGGTGTTTGTAATGTTTTGTAATGAGAGATGGGATTAAACACCAAAGCTTTAAGCTCCTCTCAAATCTTAAGCCTTGGAAATGTTACTTTCTTACAGGTCTGAAAAAAACTCATTCGTTTTTCCCCCCCAATATCATATCCAGCCCTTTCTATCGATGTCTGCAAAAGTACAGATAATCTCAAATAACAATCTTAATGTGTGGCAAAATAAGTGAAATATACATTTTCCTACCATTTCCATTATTAAAATAGGTTTGGTCATGATTCTGACATCTGTGAAAGGTCCTTTCATATAATACATTTTTAAAAATGAGGCACGTAATTAAAAAGAAACAGCATAAAGGGGGCAGAGTTTGACCGGCGAGAAGCCGTCCATGACATCAGCTATGATGAGGTACAGCGCTTTGTCATGGCCTTTGGGAGAAACTCAGTGGTTTTGCAACTTAAATGCTCGCGTTCTAGAAGAGTCCACAGACAGCAGTGAAAATAAGCACATTTGAGAGAGTCTCAAAAGATGTCATCTTCAGTGTTGCCTTGTTTGACACATGACGGCATTAGAAAAACCCCAGCAAACTTCATTTTAATCAAAATGATGTAGATCAGTCTTTAACTATGGACTCATTGATGCATTTTAAAACCACATCATACCAAAGTGGGCATGACCTCCTGACAGAAATGTCACTGTGCCATCTTTAGTTTGCTGGACTCAAGCTGTCCACTTTCAGAGGAGGAAAAAGGCAACTGCTTTCTGCTCCTTCTGAGAAACGCCTGCTGCCCAAGCGCAAGAGACAGGTGAGGAACCACAAATAAATTCACATGATGGAGTCCAATAACTCAGTCTGGGATGTGAAATTTGATTTCCCTCCATGATTGAAGGAGACAGTGGAGAGCCCATGACTCTGTCCTCAGATGGCCTTTGGTGGGAGGGAAAACAGCCAATCTCTCATTTTAAGATCTTCATCTTTACTAACCTCCCAGTGTGGAGTCTCTACAGCTTCAGAAACACCTGCTTCTTTACCGTTACAAAGTTTGTGTGGAGAAAAACAAGGATTTATGTAAATATCAGAAAGGATTTGTGAAAAGGTTTGGAAAGTATAGAACTCCAAATTCTACGTTCTGTTTCATAGTCATGCAATTTTAGAAGGCATCACAAGCAAAGATCATGCCAAATTGCACAGTGCTGTCATTTTGAACGTGCTTGCTAACTCTATCAAAAATAAAGATTTTGGCAAACTATGTTTAATTTTCAGTTCTGTTCCAATAACTTAACAAAAAACTTTTCTCTGCTCACTTTTTTGCATCCTACACCAATAGAAGTTATCTGTTTTTTTGAATAACGAAGCCCATCCTTAGAGCACATTCTAAATCTATGGTTTACTCATTCCACTGTTTGGGCTCCACCACAGTGCGTTAGATATTTAATGGTCCAGTTCTTAGTGTCAAAGGTATTTAGATACAAGAGCCTGCAGAAACAATATATTTATAATCTGACTTAAGGATGGGCTTGTTTATTAAAAAAACAGATGACTTCTCTTAGTAATGATGTAAAAGGTGCAAAACACATAATAAACAAATCCTCTGTAAGAATGTTATGTAGTTTAACAATCAGCTCAGCAGAGAGCTACCAGACTAACAACTGTCTGTAACTGAAATATTAACTAAAATACCTACAAATTAAAGAATTTCAAATGTCAGTTTTTGAGCTGGAGTAGTTCTAAGCTGCTAAAAGTAATATGTATTCACTGTATAACCAAGGAAACTAACATGATCCCATGGGAGCAATAGTGAATGCACAAATGTGATGGTGCTAGGCATCATATTATGTTAAAACAGATATATGGAGATAAAAGCAAGAGAGAAAAATACTACACTGGACTATTAAGACAATCTGAGGACTGTTTATCTGTGATACACAGGATGCATGATGCTACAGTGTGATTTGTGGAACATCTGTGAACATTCTGGTATTCACTGTTGATTTTACAGCTGCAGACTCTTTCATATGTGCTCACATAGAGATCTGTCTCTCCTGCAGTTTTCGTGATCAAAAATGAAAAACGTTCCTCCTCTGACCAGCTCTCCAGAGCGAACCACAAATATAATGCAGGCCTTAAAAACATCCAACATCCCTACC
>JBBPCX010000114.1:44351960-44373768 GCA_037974365.1 Hydrocynus forskahlii | reverse complement strand
CTGCTCCTGGTTCTTCACTGGTTCAGGACTTCAGATAGATGCTCTTTGTTCTGCTTGAATGATTCATACGTAGGTCAATGTGTATCTTAACAAACAAAACACATTCCTCTGAAACTGGTCAGGTTCAGGGACTGGACTAAAAATCAGAGTCTGAAAATTCTTCAGAAACCCTTTAGAACTATTCCTCAGGAACCCTTTAGAACTGTTTCTCAAGATTACATTGAAAAATACAAGAAAGCCTGGCTCTTTGGAAGCAAAATCTGAGAAAAGGAGGGGCGTCTCAAGACTTCAGCACAGTACTGTATATATAAAGAGAGAGAGAAGAAAGGAATGGGAGAGAGGGAGGCGCGAAGAAGGAGAAATGTACATTCTTGGGAAAATTATGTTGCTTTTTCATTCTCACATCTGTCATCCCCCCCAACCTTCAACTTCTTCCTGTTTACAGTTTAACTCGATTATCTGGGACTGCAGTTTAATTATACACTGTATTGCTTCCACAAAATTACTTGCACTGTCACACCAGTGGATGTTCAACAGACTTGAAACAGAACGAGGAAAAAAAAACACAGAAACCAAAGCAGCAGAAGTAGAGACTTACTGCTTACTTCTATCTAGTGATGCAGGATAATTTCAGAATAGTAAACAGCAGCTGTAGATATCTTTAGATGGTTGTCAGTACCACTGTCTATATAAAAATATTGCGATCATTTTTCAGTAGGCTTCTGAAAGAATTTCAGTGGGCAAAAAGGCTTCTTCTGGATATTTAATGTTAATGAGGATATTTAATGTTAATGAGTTTTCAGCTGCAACAAAAACCTTGCAAATACAACTGAAATTGTTCCACATGACAATTATTTTTAATCAATAGGTGTATAGCCATAAATATCATGTCATCTTTGAAGGCTCCATCTCAGCAGTGAAGTGAAATGGAGACCTGCTCATCACACCTTAGTATTCATCTTACCTCTGAGAACTCCTGCATTAGCCCTCACTGAACAGACTGGACCGCTGCGTGGACCCATGAATTGCTGAGAATTACATTTCTTATTGTTATTATTACTATTCTTATTGTTATTATTATACAGTGTTTTACAGTGTGTGTGGATGGGGCTGGTGATTCGGTGAGAGAGAGAGAGAGAAAGAGAGAGAAGTAGAGACTGTGGCATGTAACAGGGTATAACAGGGTAGAGAGGACATTTGGTGATTGGGGGGAGGGAGGGAGAGGGAGAGAGAGAGTGGGAGAGGGAGAGAGAGAGAGAGATAGAGAGAATTTCACAGCTACGAGACTCTGTAGTCAACCTCAGGCCTCATCAAGAGGAAGGGGGACAAGAAGGGTCAAACGACTTCTGCATTTGAGCAAGCACACTTTGCATTTTCTCTGCGGAAATGCAGTCTAGTTATTATTATTATTATTATAAGCACACAATTTCCAGTGGGGAGGAAAAAATGGTTTCTGCCACAGACGTCCAAAACAACATGTTCAACCATAAAGGAACAAACACTAGGTGAGCCATACTGAAGCAGGTGGCAGTCTTAACTTACTTGTTCTGCATTGTGTTCATGATGACCCAGTCAGCAGGGTAGACATTCTTTCCGATAAGGTCTTTGAACATGATAAATGTTTCCATCAAGAAGTCCTGAAGACAGACAAACAGAAAGAAAAAGAAAGAAACAGAGAGTGAGAGAGACAGAGCGAGAGAGAGAGAGAGAAAGACGGAGAGAGAAGGTTTGACTTACATGCTGTTTGCTTTAAAAAATGTAGAAGAAATCAAATACAAATACATTCTTTACAAATAAATAAAGACTAATTAAATGCTGAACAATAATTCTGCAGCAGTAGTAACTTTCACATTCCAGTTGAGTAGCTGAAGCACTGCAAATATTTGCAAACACATCCTTCATCTGTACCACAGCCAGGCTCAAGAAGCAGCTGCAGCTAAATCCAGTCAAATCCAAAACACAGCAGAAGGCCTGTCTGAATCACTGTAAAAGGTTCAGCATTGCTGGCTAACTCACACACTGATCAACAATTTTCTCACCAACAATATCTACAGAAACAGTGCTTAAACTGCACAAGAAAAATACTGTCATAAGTATACAGCTGCTGCGATGAAGTCCAGTGTGAACATTTAATAGCCAAGCCTTACTGAGACCATTTAATGGTTTAGTGAAACCTTTTATTTATTATGTATGTAAGGTAATTGAACATTTATTCTTCAGTACAGCACACCACACTTGACTGACTTAAATTCGCAATTACTAAACACATGAAGCTATCCAGGAAAACTATATAAGTATAGTAGCAGACTCTCTATCCTGAAAATAGACAGTTAAAGTAAGGAATGCATTGTGATGATGATGCTGATGATGCTGATGATGCTGATAATAATAGAAATGATAATAATAATAATAATAATAATAATAATAATGGTAAGTTTAAAAGTTATGGATTCATTTAGCTAAAGCATGTTTATGTTATTCGTTCATTAAATATTTCAGTAGGTGGAATTATTATAATTAGTTCTATGTGTTACACATGTCATACATTTTTCACACATTTTTCCTTTTTCAATATGATTAGCCATCTTAACGAGCTGTTGATGAGTTGGTGTTCCCACAGAGCTTCCTTTGGATGTAAATCAAGCATCTGCAAAAAGACTTTTGACAGTGGTCCCAAACTGGCTGCTGCATAATAGTACAAAGTTTGCAGAATGATGACAGCTTGCTTCCTCCCTTCCTTCCTTCCTTCCTTCCTTCCTCCCTCCCTTCCTCCCTCCCTCCCTTCCTCCCTCCCTCCCTCCCTCCCTCCCTCCCTCCCTCCCTCCCTCCCTTCATTCATTCATTCATTCATTCATCCAATCATTCATTCATTCATTCAGTATTTTAGGGCAGGTCTTGAGGGGAAAAACAGGTACACCAGAAATGCCTTGGGTTAGGTTTCGGTGTTCAATCAGTGCTTTTTAGACGTGTTTCCAGATGTTCTCAAATGACTAAAGTGATCAGAATAGACCGGTTTCACTCTCCCTCCCCTACAGAGAAGAGCCACACTCACCACCACATCTGTCCTCATCTTGCCGAAGGTGTTAATCAGGTGAGTGTAGTGATAATCATCCATTTGCCGGAGTGTAGCAGTCATACTTGCCACGAAACTGCCCTGCAGAAAATGAGAAGGGGAGAAAAGTGTCATTAAAAGGGAGGATCACACGCTTGATATAAGGCATCTGTCACGACCAAATGGCTGGTAAAAAGCTGTCATGGAGCGAAAGAAGGAAGTACTTTGTCTCAAGAACACCCAAGCAAAACAGCACCCATTAATGTCGGCAACACTGTAGAAGATCTTAAAAGTCCTGGAGATGCTCTGGAAAAGTATGTCCTGTCAATTAAACAGTAGGTAACATTAGTTTTATCAGACATAATGAACCTCTGAAGACGAACAGCCAGTCCAGCGAAGAAATTAGAGACAGTTTTAGTGGCTAAATGAAAGAAGTAAACACCATAACAGTGTACAGGGCAAGGTTTATATAACCATTTAGCATTTACAATGATCTGCACATCAGTGGAGGTGGAAAATGCAAATGATAATCAAGGATCAACATGCTTCAATAAATTAGATATAAAGTTAAAGCTGAGAAGGGAGATAAAGAAGGTGAGGGAAACAGAAAGAAAGGACGAAATAGGGGGGCTGACACCCCTGCTTTGTGCTCCTTCTACTAGGTCTAATTAATGCAGAGAGGAGCACCCGGTGGGACAATAATGAAAACTGTACTCTCTCTCTCTCAGATATTAAAGTAGGAAGGCGTTGATATTACACGCAATTAACACGAGACCAATCCATGTGTGAAGTGGCGTGAAAACCAGAAATAAAGCGGAGAGTAATGGCTGGGACAAAATGAACAGTGGGAATAAATCAATGCACATTACGGCTGCAACACATGGGGACCCTCCCTTGAGTGTGCAATCGTCCATTACCTGCATTTTTTTTCAATTAAAAAACAGTTACATTCTGATTTCATTTGATCATGTAGAAGCATAATTTATTCATTTGCCATAATAAAATCATGTTATTTATTCATATATTTCACATTAAAGTGTGTTTAGAGTGAATGTATAACGTGTCTAAATGTCTGGTTAAACTGTTATGCAATCCAACTCTTCCTTTTCCTTAATATTTGATCAACTTTTAATGGAAAATTCGACTTGTTCCAAAGTCAGCAAAGCCGAAGGGAGACAGCTCTTTTTATGCAACACCCCCACTGTGCTCATCTGCTTTTTGTCTCTGCAAAAGTGGCAATATCTTTGGTAATCATGCCACACACCAAAGGTGACAGAACACTGCAGAGCGGCAGAGAGGCTTTCAGAAGCTGGCAGTTAGATCTGTAACCCCTCCACATTGCACCTGACATGGCGCTTACAATTTTTCCATGGCTGCGTCTCTATTTTTTCTGCTTTTGTTTCATTTGTGAGTCTATCCTGCAGCAGTAATTAGGAATGGCCTACATAGCTCAGCAGAAGCAAAATACAAGCACGAGCATATTCCTGCTTTTCATTCTTTCTCTCCACCCTCTCTCGCTCACTCTCACTCAGAAAGCGACTAAAAAGGACGTCCTTTCATCACACGGCTCTCTGCAAGTCTGCTGACACATCTTGTGAACACAAATAATCTGATATATGCTCTTGCTCGCTGAATGTGAGCAGATGCGTGTTGGGGTGATGCGTGGAGGCAAGGTGAGCTTTCACAGACTGTAAAATTCAGCACTCTGATCCATTTTCAAACGTTGATGCACGCTGCATTTCAGCAGAACTGGCCAAACATCTCAGCTGGAAATCTTTGGAGTTCATTTAACTCTGTGGTGCAAATCCGCAGTGACACAGGCGAACACAGCCAGCTCGGGCAGATGGCTCATGTCCTGCAAAGCTGCAAACGCTGTCCAAACAGCTAATATTGATATTTACTGAGCCTCCTATCAGCTGGGGTGTTTGATCAGGGTCTGTAATGAGGGGAAATGCTGTGAGGGAGAGAGCTGACATCCCATTCCGCAAGCAAGACAGCCCACCATGCAGCAGCAGCTGTTAATAGTGTTTAAGCACACCATGGGGAGTGCACACCGCAACCGGCCCCAGAGTTGATGAGAATGTACTCACAACCTTTAAGCAGGCCCGCTAGAGAACATCACAATCCTGACATGTTCGATTAACTGAACATTTACATGCCAAAACAAAATGCCAAATTACTGTTTGCAAAAGGGTTTCTAAAGCTGGGTTGGTACTGGATGTGTAAAGACCTACATAACTCACTAACTTTCTATTTCCAAAAAAGTTTTGTATAGCAGTGGACAGTACAAACTAGACATACTTCATGAAAGTACTGTATTGTAAGTGCTTCTATGTTTTTTCCTGTTACTTTCTGCTAATACAAATTAAAACAGAGCTGAATTTTGGTCTGTTGCTGAATACAGCTCCCAGATTTTCTGCCCAAGGCCAATACAACCCATGAACTGAACTGAGCCTGCCCAAAAGTTCGGTCCAAACCTAAACCGTTTGGAAACATCAATTTTTGAGACCGAAACTCACTCCAAGCCCAACAAAATTCTGTTTAAAACTGGACCTGGCTGAGCCATCAGCTAAGCGCATAATATTTTTTTTAACATAATTCTTTACATAGAGCTTACGCAAAACATACACTGCATACTTTCAATTAAAAATTTTTAATTAAATATGTAAAATATGTATATGTGGCTTTAAGTAATGCGAATAGGTAAGAAGAACAAATAAAGAGGGAAAAACTAAAGCAGGGTGAAATTAGTTTAGCCAGGCTGTGAGACTCCGAATTTGATATCGGAATCCAGCCCAAGTCTGGCACAAATTTGGAAAGTGACTTTAAACCAGACCAAACAATTAATCAGGTCTAATTTTTCAAATTTTGTTTTAGACTAACAGGAGAATTAAAAAAAAATATATCTCCCCCAAAAAGGTATGACAGTTTCAAGCTGAAGTAAAACAATAATAAAGCACCCTTTACTCAACCCCTCCCCCTTTCTATTTCCTCACAGGATCCTGCTGGTATAAATAAATGAATAAATAGGGAAAATGCAGAACATCTTTTACTTACATAATATTTACCAATGGGAGTATTTTTGGTTTGGAAGCTGTGTTCTTTAATGTTTTCTGTAGGATGTTACTTTCTAGAGAATACTCTCCGCTAATATCATAATTAGCTACCTACCAAAGACTTACAGTCAAAACTGACTGTAATTATCCGGATCTTCGTCTTACAGACGGGAGCAAACGAGCTCTGCTGGGCGGCTAGTTCTGCTCGTCAGCTACTAAACTCTCAGCAACCAAGCCAATTACACCCTTGCCATGGCTATTAGTGAAAACAAAAGGGAAAAAATCAAGGAGGAGGGAGAAGGATAAAAGGAATGTGCTGGAGTTCGAGGTACTGTTTCTCCTGTGGGTATTAGGATTAAGGAGGCCTATCCCAAGGAGCTGTTATTTAAAGCAAGGCAGGATGATGATGATTCCACTGGCCTTGATATTATTCATCATAAGGAATAAAACCATAAGCATCCTCATTCAGCACATAAGTTGTGCCCTCTGAAGATCCTATACCACCTACTTTCCTATATACCTATTCACTGTGAGCTCCACAGCCACTGCATTCATTCAACATCACAGTGGAAAAGCTCATCAACTGTTTGAAAAACAGCCAGCCAGTCTGTAATAAAAGCCAAGAGCTGCCTCTAATAAAAAGGATCATAAACACATGAAAAGCAAATCCAATTTGTGGGTTGGACTGAACCAACAGATCGTCCAGATTTGGTCCAAGATTAAAACAGCATTAAATTTATTTTGTTGGTTAAAAAAATATGCACAGCTTCCTACAGCTTCTGTAGAGAACAAAATACCTTTGTTCTATATCATAAAGAAATTCTAAGTGAGACCAATGATGGCAAAACCATCCAAATATGAAAGATATATAAGATCCAAGTGTTTGGTATATTAAGATTTAGTAAAGAACAATTGTGACACTGATCAGGTCCAGAAGTTTTGACCAATACATGCATCCCATTAACAGAGATTTTGCCAATGCATTGAGAGCAGTGGTCTTCGAACCAGCTCTTAGGGACCCCAGATCTTTCTTCTCCAAACTAATTTATAATGCATGCAAATGGAGCACAAATTTGGAGCCTTGAAGACAGGTTTAAAGACCACTGAACCAGAGTGTCTACTGCATACCCACATCCTAGTTTATACTTTTCATCTCCATTTACAACAGCCGTCTTAACCAGACTGAGAACTCATTACTATTACAGCTCTTTCAGAGCATGAAAGCCAGGTTTATAATGGACCTTTTTTCCTCCCCTGACTATTTCACCTCTGACTTCAGTGCAGCCAAGGAGTACTTCCATATTAATTCAGTTCAGTCAATAGTTCAATGTCTTTCCTCAGCTGTTCAGAACTCATAGGTTGGATCCGGAGGAACATAATGGAAGAAGTAAAAGAAAGAAAGTTGCTTTGTGAACCAACTTTCCCCCCGGAGAGATACTGTCCTGCAGAACTTAGTTCCAAGCCTAATGTAACACACACTGTTCTGGGATTCAGATGCTATTTGAAAACATGTTATTGGATCAGGTGTGCTAGAGGAGAGACAGAAATAAAAAGGAGGAAAAAAAACATGAACCTTCTTTTAGTCTCATCTCTTCACTTCGTCAGCATTATGCACCCTCCAAGCATGTTTCCATGGAAACTGTGTTTTCTTAAGGTGGTGGAAAAAAGGTCCCTCTTGTTCTGGAGTTCCACAAAAGGCTGGATGCCCTCGGAATCCCCTGAGCCAGGCGAGACAGAGATCCAAAACCTGCACAGCATCTTTATCTGGACCTGCTGCTGTTCAACACCTGCGGTGGGACCTGTCAGTAACTTGAGTTCTGCCCCATTAGTAAAGACAAGACCAAACTAGGACTTCAGAGTCACTAGTCTGAAATGTAATGCTTTTTATTTATCTGACCACGTTAAAATTCATGTGAATCAGAATAGTTTGGAACATATTTCTCAGGGGAATGGTACATATGGATGGGAAATGTTCATTGGCAGAACAAGATTTCATTCATCATGATTGTGAAAACTGGACTTTCCAAAAGAAAAATGGAATCAGATCAGTGTTGGGCAGCATACAGAAAACCACCACAAGACACTGATAAATAAAAAAATATGAAAATTATATGCATTCACATTTACAGCATTTAGCAGCCGCTTTTATCCAAAGCGACTTCCAATCCCTAACTACAGGGGGCAGTCTCCCTGGAGCAACTTGCTCAGGAATCCTAGGCGTGGTATGCTGAAGGCAGGATTCGAACCCATGACCTCTTGGTCCAGAAACAAGTATCCTACCCACTAGGCCACCACCACCCCAGCATATGATCTTCTGTAGTTTCTGAAATGTGATTCCATTATTGTTGAATACTTTTTTCAGAGTATTTTTTAAGCTAGCCAAGAGCCAGTTATCAAGCTGGCATGTTAGCATCCATACAGATTTCTCTCTCCATACACTTTCCAGGCAAATGCAGGAGAAATAGCAGAGTAGAACAAATCCTGCCGAGCCTTGAATGGCCTCATTTATGTTTACATGATCAATGGTGCCCACTACAAACTAACTGAAAGAACTGGTAAAGTGATTGTTTTACAACTTGTCCAAAAACTGAAGGGGAAAGTGAGAGTAAATCCAGTGAGGAGAGAGACAAAACAGGAGAGAAGGTGTGTTAATTTACACCTGAATAAGACTATATGAAATGGTTTTGATTGGTTTAGCAATATGCAGTCACTGTCAACTCAACAGAATGGAAATCAACATAACAGGACCTAGACCACTGTATGTTAGATACTCTCATAGACATCTGTTCAGGAGGAAATAAGAGTAGGGATGAGGAGACAGAAAGCACTGTGCTAGCATTTATATTCCCATAGAATGGTTAAAACGTACAAACAGCACCGAGAACAGAGTGCTCACTGAATCTGTGAAGGTGAACAAAAGTGCCCAGTAAAGCATGAAAACTGTGTTGCACAAGAAAGTGAACAATGTAGGGAATGTAATGAGAAATCCATAGATTGATTAACCATTCCTTTCCATACCACACATTTGCAATTGAGATTGGGGCTGCTTGCTGGATATGTCCTTGGATTCAGACACCTTTTGGGAAGAAAACTTTCAACTGCTCTGTGGCAAGATGCATTATCATCATAAAAACTTATTTTCTGATGACAGAATGAGAAAAGCTTCTAAAACCGTTAATGACAGCCATCTCTTCTGCACCGTAACCCGACATACAACCCCAGATCATCAATGGGTGTGAAGTTGTGTTTTTTTCCCCAGGATGTCACTGTTATATGTTTTATCACAATGACACGACAAAAGTTCCTGCATCTTCTCCTTGGCGAATGCAAATTCATGATTCATCACTGAATATAATTTTCATCCAGTCATCCGCACTCCATGATTGCTTCTCTTCAGCCCACTGTGACCTTGTTTTCTTATCTTCGGGTGTGAAAGCGGTTTTATATTTGGCTTTTCTGAATGTAATTCTTTCTTGTTTAGCCTATTTCTAACAGTTCATTCACAAATATTGAGGCTATCCATCCAAATGTTTCATATTTGTTTAGTTGTGCACTTTTTGTTTGCACAGATCACTGATTTGACCTCTCTTCTGCTTTTCTTTTATACCCACACCATCTTGTTACTTTCACCAAATTTTAGACACAACCGACTGGAAGCAATCAACACACTGTTTATCACACTGTGTTGGTTTTCCTTCTTAAAAGACTTCCATCATCTTTCCACTGTCCAGAGTCCAACAGCTCATTAAGGTTTGAACGGGTTTCTTATAACTAAAGACTGATTAGCATTTTTAGATGTGTGCCAGTTTTTTGTCATAGAAATTAAAAAGTGACTGCATTTTTCCTTCAACATCATGTGGGGAAAAAAGTCATTCATTGAAATAAATGTTCTGCTATTTCAAAAAACTGTTTTGTATCTATGACTTGTTTATTTTCTACAAAGTAAAAAAAAGTGTGGGGTTCACCAGGTTTTCCATCATGTGTTTTCTTTTCTTTGACAGGTGTTGTTCAGGTGTAACTTAGCTGGCAGTAACTTGGTTGAACAGTGGACGTTGATTCAAGTTTAGCTTTCCAGGTTGAAGAACAGATGTGGACCACTTGAGCACTGATGTACGTCACTCTGGATAAGAGCATCAGCTAAATACCGTAAATGGAAATGGAAATGTAACTACCTGCATAGTAGTCAGATACAGAAAACTTCATTTTGGGCTACAAGAGCCATTTGGCTTAAACTTGTGGAATACACCTGAGTATTGGGTAGCAATCTGCCAGCCTGGCCAACCTCCTACTTTTTCAGACCTTCTAGTCTTCTTTTATTGGATTGCAGACTACTGCTGTGGAGAGTCAAGTTAGTGCATCAGCCGTCAGTTGCAGTCTTTGTGGTGTACTCGAGTGTACATTTTCACAGAAGATGCGAAGCGACTGTGAGCTGATGGCAGGCTCAGAGGGCATCAGTCGGACTCGACTGGTCTAAGTTCTTAGATGTCTGTTTGGTGTGGCAGGGTCCTAAAAAAGGCATACTCTAAAACCTGTCTATGAATACCTGGAGCTCGTACAAAGCTGGAGGAAAGCACAAACTAAGGAGTGGATGAGAGACAGCAGGAAGGCATGAGGTAGAGGATTCTAAGGCCAGTAAACAGAATAGGGCAAAAAAAAAACCCAACACATTCAGAACCATAATACCATATCTTCTTTTTTAAATATGTGGCAAAAGTCTGATATGCTGTGGACTGAAAGTGTGTTTAAAGTAGAGCTTTGTAAAGTGGAGAGTCCAGTTACGATGAGGCTCTTTCAAAAGGTCAACTTAAAGGCGACAGGCAATGCATCCAGGGGCTCTGGTCCAAGCTTTCAATTTTAGCCCTCTGTGTATGTGAGGGAATGTGTATGTTAAGGACAGAGCTGACGTCGATTTGCATTCTGACTCAGCATTTTCAGCCTCAGGGGTGAGAGGACAGAGTGACTCTGCACGGAACTGAGCTAGAATGCAAAAACATACACACAAGCGTGCACAATATTAATGAGGGGTTTACGTTACACTAACCCTAGTGGACACTTAAATATGAATAAGGAAATCTTGTTTCTTGCAAAACCGAAATAGCTGACATTTCGCACCTTTCACCCATCCTGTGACAGATCATTAAGGTCATTCTGTACTTTTTGTAATTCATTTTTTCGTCTCACTAGTTGCTTGCTTTTCATCGGATGAAATTTCCACGCAACATCCAAGAAACCCTAAGGATAATTTGCAACATGTACTCATATACATTGTTGTATATATTTGGTTGAGTTGGGAAGATGATCTGACCATTACATCCAACTGCTTTATGATGAAATAAATAATGATTGCTCTTTTATATACTTCGGGGTCTGTTGTAAAGATGTAAGAAGTTTTTTGCATGATGATACAGAAATACCATTTCTGGTTCCTTAAAGAAACGTTCTATGGATGGTTCTGAAAAAAGACATGTGAGAACTATTTTACAGAATTTAAACAATCAAAGGTTTTTGAAAGGATACCTTTACATTGTGTGATGGCTCTTTACACCTTTAAAAAATTGTTTATGCTAAAAGATCCAATTTATAAAAATCCATTGTTAAAAAACTAAAACATTTCTAGAACCCCCCTTGAGTCACAAAGAGTACCTATGAACAATGGTGTCCCATAACTATCTTCTGGAAACACTGTGGTTCTATTATCTCTTCTAAATAGTACAATTACCATTTACAGACACCAGAATTAATTATTTACTGTCTGTCCTATTTATTATTTAAACACATTTAGTGCTGAATCCGAGGTTCTCCAAAAACTGGCATGAAAACAGCTAAGACAATGACTTAAAAAGCCCCTCTCACCAACCACCTCATAAAGCTGACATACAAATATTTTTAAAACTGGGTCATGTTTTAACATATTCAGCTGTTTTACACAAACAAAAAACTGAATGCCACTGAATGGCATTTGACAGACCACTATTCACACTCTGTGATGGCCGTTTATACAGAAGATGCGTGTGACAGACACACGTAAACATGTGCGCGTGCACAAAGATGCAAAAATTGGATTTAGCTTATCTTGAGCTGGGTCTAATGACAACACCACGGATGCAGACAGACAGACCACACACAACATGCCAGCACAGAAGGGGTGTGTGTGTGTGTGGGTGTATGTGGATGCGTATGTGTGGGTGTGTGCATGTGTGTGTTCTCTGCAGCTAAATCATGACAACATGACATGCTATGACATGCTTCAATCTCTCTCTCTCACTCTCTCACACAAACACACACACACACACACACACAGACACACACACAAGAAAAGAGGAAACTGGTGCCAGTGTCTCACTGTTAAAACCTGTTAATATTTATCACATCAAATACCATTATAATCCTATCATGCATTCTGAGAAGACTAAACCTAGCAATTGTCTAATAATACACATACTGCAAATATATGCAGCCCTTTCACACTTATTACTTCTTACATGATCACCTAATCACAATTATTTAAGTAAATTTCTATCTGCAGTTGTTAGAGTTTGTTCGATCTGATGTTTACCTACAAAGCTGATGTTTTAAGCTACTGAACTGGAATTACAAGGTAGACGTCAATTTGCATCAATAAGAGGAGATATCATGAGCACTTGACAAAAGAAAGAGCACCGGAGAAGAGACTGAGATTCCCCTTCAAAATCCGTCAGGGTAAACAGAGACCCCTGGAGCATTAGGGCAATTCAGCAGAGAGCTATAAGAGAATGAGAGCCAGAAACAGAGTCAATATAACATAAAACTCGCAGTGTCTATGAGGACAAAGCCGATATTTGGACAGTTCAAGTAGCTGCAGTATTGGGACGCCATGCAAACAGGTCAGGAATCCAGGCTAATTTTGACAAAAAAGGAGGCTAATGAGCATCAAATAATGTTTTTCCAAAACTTCAAAAGCTCGGGGCAAGACACTGCTAATTAAACCCAATGGGGAACTCACCTTCCCAGGCCTTGTGAACCCTTTGGCTAAAAACATTTGCAAATTAAACCAAGAATTATTTGTGAACAAATCATGCCGTAATATTTGGTATGAGAGCTGCTCAGCTAAAAGTACTATACCACTGCCAAACAACACTAAAACCAATTGCTAATAACTCATTCATGAAGTTTGTGTTAAAACAGCATATATTTCTGTTGCTGCTAAAAAGGAGCAGCTCGCTGACAGGATGCCGACAGCAGAACCACATTCTACCTCACTTGTCTTTACATCACCACTACAGAAGGGCCTTCAGTCAAGGCCTCACCTCGCTTTCTTCTAATTATACTTGTTTTTAACTGTGATAAATACATCTTTACACAATTGAATGAGGTTTGTTATGTAGCCTCTTGATTACATTTAGGACTTTGTGTAAGTGGTGAAGGCAAGCAGAAATGGGAAGAAATGGGAAGTTTTTGTAGAAAGCAAAAGTTTGGGAAACCCTTGTCAAATTCCATGTTTGTTAATTTTCTATGAGAAAAGAAAGTGCACAATTTCTAGTTACTTCCTGAATTTAATATATTGACAAATAAATACATAAATAAATCAAATCAACATGTAAAAGGTGCCATAACTTTTGCACATGTTACAGCTAATGTTTAAGATATTTTCCAACCATCCACCCATTGTCTAAAATTCTTCAGGGTTGGTTTTGGGTACTGGAGCTTATTCCACCAGTCATAGGACGAAAGGCGGAGAAACAGCCTGGACATGTCCTAACTTCATCACAGGGAAGACACACACACACACATACACAGGCAATTTAGCATCTCCAGTTTGCCTAGCATGCATGTCTTTGGACTGTGGGAGAAAACCAGAGCACCCAGTGGAAACCCACGTGACTTCTCCACGCCACATTTAGTTTTTGTTTGTTTCTATTTACGCCAGATGCACTTTTAATTGTGGAAACATCTCATGACAGCACACAGATCCAAAATTAAGTCTTATAACACCATTGGCTATAGTAAACATTTTTATTGTTTCTTTTTTCTTGGTTCTGAAAACTTATAGACAAGTTTGCCAGCCAAACCACAAAGTGATAGACTTTCCCAGCAAATCCCTCTCACTTCCCTCCCTACCACGCTCCCACCCACTGTCTTACACACATCCCACCCCTCCCCTTCCCTCTCTCTCTCTCTCACTCACTCGCGCTCACACTCACACACACACACACTCACTCAGCCTCTCAGAGAGAGCTGAGCTGCAGTCACAGAATGAATCTCATGCGCGGGAGCAAATGCTATAGCTGAGAATTGCCGCTCTCCCCTCAGTCTGCAAGTGTGTGTGAGCGGGAGTGCGCACGTGTGTATGTGTGTGTGTGTGTGTGTGTATGTGTGTGAGAGTGTAGGTTGCATAGATACGGCAGCAGTACAGTGGCTCGGACCTGGACGCTATTTGGAGTCTCTTTCTCTTTCTGTCTTTCTTCCAATCTCTCTCTCTCTCTCTCTCTCTCTCTCTGGATCTGTGGATGAGTAACAGCCGGGAGGAAGTGACTGACGATTTGTTTACGTCTGCGGAGCAACTTCCAGCATGGCAGGTTTTCTTCCTTTCTCATCCCTTCATCTGCCCTCTCTCCTCTGTTCTCCTCCACCCGTCAAAGCTCTGCTGCACTGAGAGGGCGAAACAGCGAGAAAGAGAGAGAGAGAGAGAGAGAGAGAGACAGAGAGAGAGAGAGAGAGAGGATATGCAGTGGCCGAAGCAGCAGGCTCTGTCTCAGCTCCATCAGTGACCTGCATCTGGAGGTGAGTGGCACATTGTGCTCTCTCTCTCTTTTCTAACCTTCAGTCCTCATAAATCTTTTTCATTTGCTCTCCTCCCGAGCAGAACAGACAGAGAGCAGATGCTGTGATGGGTTTTGTGAGGTTGAGGAGTCAAATTCTCTTGGTGTAATCTGCAGCCAGGTGTTTCAAACCGGTAAATCCTACTTATTGCTGCGGCACAGAACACTTACACTCACTTTCACTTAGTGATGCAAAGCGAGTCACTCCATCTTCGGGGGTATACAGGATCTAACGGGAGCGTGAGGAGGGGAAAAAGTGCATCACAGACCAAACGTGACTATAAGAGACGTGACCTGCACAGACGTGACCCATCAAAGACATGACCCAGCATAGACGTGACCTGACCATTGCGTCTGTAAATAATACGAGAACGCAAGACAAGGCTCTATAGATGCTTGCTTATCTGTTATAGTGATCCTGGTAAATACTGTCACTACATTCTGAGTGTAGTGAAGCACTGCAGTTGTTTAATTCCACTGAACTCCACTCAACATGACTCATTCGAATGCAGTTCACAAAAAGAAAAAAAACAAACAAAAAAACCCCCACAATTTTAGAAGTTGCAGTTCGTGACCAAGTTGAGTTACAAAAGACAAGAGACAGAGGACCTTAGTGCATCAAGACTGAAGTACCCTGACATCGGGTAGGGGTATGTGTTAGGGGTCGGCTGATTATTGGCCTGGCCGACATTCTTCTTTACTTTTATTGGTATACTGATTTTTTAATTACTTAAATTAATTTAAAATGTGCTACTTTGGTTTCGATGCAGCCGTCTCTCAGTCCATATCCTCCCCCTGTGGTCTAGTGCCATGTCCCATCGACAGGACCACCTGATTGGTTGCACGTCACAAGTAATAGCCTATCAACACTGAAGGCCACTGTGCCACCGACAGGCACAGAGGAACACTTTTGCAAACTGGAGCTTTTCTGGAGCTGTGTTTTGAAGGTAAGGCAGCAGATATTGCCAAAGTGGCTATAAAGATTCTCTGTAGGGAAGTTGCAGAAGTGGCCCAGGCAAATATTACATAATGTGGGATGACATTCATTCAGATAAGGAGACGGTCGAATTCACTGTCAGTAAAACTAGTTTACCAAATGAAAAAGAGCCAAGTCTCTCTTCCAAGTCTAACTGAGTGCTTGCCATCATGTTTCATCACATTAGTGCATTCCACCTTAAAAGGTGAAGAGGCCAGAACATAAGGCACCATTTAAGATGGAATCAAAAATAAGAAAGCAATTTTAACTTTATAAACTCCATCATGGGTAACTTTAGTAGACGAGCAATTTCAATGTTTATAACTAAATTCATACTGGTTTAGTGATAATCTGTACTACCATTTCGGTTTATTATCTCTCGGCTCTGCGGGTCTAAACAATAGTTGCATATAGTGCCAAAATTACTCTATTTGTCTTTGCTTATATGTTCATTATTTTAAAATATTTCATTCACATAACCTCTACTTCTTCAGTTTTTCAGAGAAAAGCAGCCAGTAGAGGGGAAATTAGGCCCTTTAGTTAACGTTAGCTGGGTATTTTCCAACATCTTAACTATAAAGAGATAAAGAGTTTAGGTAACAATAGCTATATCTTTGGGCAACATTGGTGCAGTGAAACTGGAACTTATTTTTGCTACCATATTTAGCTATTACATTGGTGTGTTAGGCATAATATGTAAGCTAATGCTGCGCTAAATTGGAGCTAAACTGAATAAGATAGCAAACAGTTTCAATGAAGCTCCATAATTTAGCCAGTTGACTAGAAAAACGATAGACTACAACATTATACTCTCACTCTCAACCCACAACTACTAATAACATTACTGAAGTGTTATCTCTGACTCAGTTTCAAGGTTTGAGTTGCGGTTAGCGTTTTTCAAAATTTTGACCCCAAGGTTTTCATTATTAGCACAAAAGTACACTGGTTCCAAAACTCATTTATCAGGCCTGAGCATGCCATATCAGTCGACCTCTATTATACATACCTGCATATCTGACGTTAATAGGTATAATCTGGGTGTTTGTTGTCCATTACCCCATAAGATAAGAGCATTAGAGCAGATTTTGGAACACTGTCATGAAGATTTGATTGCTTTCAGCCACAATAGCATTAGTAAGGTCAGGTACAAACAACTTTTTTGATACCAATACCACTGTTCCACTTACCTTTCTTATTTTTTATCCCCTTTTAATTTTGGGGGAAAAAAGGCCTACACTAGTTTTCTGAGTCTGAATACAGTATAGAATGTTTGCTTGATAACATGTTAAAATAAATGCCATGTACATTTTTTAAATTATATAACTTGGATAGCAAAAAGGTATCCATTTTTATTCATTTTCATAAATCATGTTTTTTATTTTTGTGCATTACAGGTAATTACAATCAAACAGCAGCTGGGTTGTTTACAACCAGTTCTTTAAGAAATGGTACCCTGAGTGGAATCACTCAGTTGGTTCTTGGTTAACTCCTTGGTAGACAGTGACCAACAACCTTTTTCCTGAGTTTAAATGCAACTGTTGTAACTTTTCCATGACTGCTATAGCGTATTTTTTCCATTATGCTGCGTTAATAGGTTTCGGCTTTTCTCTGCGTTTTCGCCCTGAAGGAGACATCACAGACTCTTCAGTTTTGTCAAAATTATCCATCCTTAAAGATGACTTTAAGCCAAGGTTATAGTGATATTCTCGTTTAGACAGCACATCTCCAGATGAGCAGATTCATAGTCATGTAGCGTCACCTGACCCAAATACTGCACGTTGATTCACTGAACTAATTGATCGGGTTGTGTTCAAGAACAGCACTAGCATTTTCAGCTGTAATACATGAACATGCAAATCTTTGACAATGGACAATAGGAGCTTTCGTGACAAAACATATAATAACTTGAGAAAGTCATTTCGTTTTTTTAAAGGACATTGTGTATCTTTAATATGCAATGAATTCTGCAAATATTCAACTTATAAACTACTGACAAACTATTGCATATTCGACTCATTGCAACAAATCTGTAGCAGCAGATTTAATCTCCGTTTCATGTCCGTCATCACATGAAATGGTTAAAACAAGAACATTTTTGCACAGCATACGTTTTTGTTTTTTTTCTGCAAAGCCTGATTGCTGATGTGATTACATTTACCCTAGCTAAGCTCATGCCCAGAGGGTCAAATACATTACATTCCTGGAATGTTAGACCAAAGCTGCATCAAAAGATGTTTCTACATATTTCTGACTTTTCCACCCTTACTTGAAGTTTAATTTTGCTATTAGCACTGTGGTCAGCTTCCTTTGTGAAATGAAGCCATGCTTTGGAACGCTTTATACTGCCATGACTCCTTTTTGTTGGAGAGTTGCAGGTTTGATGCATGTTTCTGTAGAGCGCAACTGTCTGAAAAATAGGCCGACATTGATAAAAAGAAATCAATAACCTAGGAGGCAGTTGATTCCGATGAATCAGACAATTTGGAACCAGTTCATGAGGATGCAGTTCCAGTGCTGTGCTGCTCAGTGCTGGGGGAGGAGGGGGCTTTACACTCCTGATGCTGATCTTAGGCTCATGTGCAGCTGCTCCAGAACACCCCGTTCTATTAGCAATGCTTTTCCCTTATACAAGCTGCATGTGCACAATTGAGCATCTGTGTCAGGGCACCCTATATTAGCATTCTAAAAAAAATAAATAAAAAGAATCTTAAATTATATTGCTCTTATTTTGTATCTTATGAAACATTCATGGTGAATGATTCAATAGAAATGCTCCAAAAGTACTTATCTTAAACATTCTTTAAACTGACTGACCTGACAATGGTTTATTACAAATTACATTCGAAGAACTGTTTTGATGTCTCCTACCATTTTGTATGATGTATATACATTTAGGTACAAAAACATTTAGCCGGTACAGACATTTAGCCGTGTGTGTGTGTGTGTGTGTGTGTGTGTGTGTGTGTGTGTATGTGTCTGTGTGTCCGAGGGAGAAGGACGATTGCTGGGTGTCAGTGTGTCTACAGGCCTGATGAAGAACCTTTAGCTGAAGAGTAATCTAGATTAATGCATTGCCATGATCCGCAGGGTGCACTCAAAGAGAAAAGCAACAAATCCCTCACTCTCTCCTTATGCTCTCTAAACACACACACACACACTCTCTCATACACACAAAGCTACTTCTTCCTGTAAACATGCACACAGAACAGTGTAGTGCACATATTTTACCCTGACAAAAAGAGAGATGATGCTTAATATATGTAAGACTTTGAGTGAAAAAGACTGCAATCCCTCCCTTCACCACACCATCCTTCATCACACAAACCCTTTACGCCATCAACCGCTCACCTCATCATCCAGATAACATCTGCCACAGAGGGGGGGGGAAGCAAGGAGGGGGAAGAGAAAAAGAAAAAAGGGGGAGAGAGCAAAAAGGGGTAGAAAGAGAGAGAGATAGGGAAAGCGAGAGAGAGACAACGAGAGATATAGAGATAGAGGGAGAAGGAGACAGAGAGAGAGAGAGAGATGGTGTACGTGAGGAGAAAAAAAGGAGGAAAAGGTATAGACGGGTGACAAATTAAAGGAAAGACTTAAATAAAGAGAAGGAGAAATTGATTCAATGCATGATACAATCCTAACATCCTACCATGCTTTGTGGAATGTATAAAAGAAAGCACAGCTGACCTTGATTTTGGATCAGGACGAATGCGAACAGTGACTAAAAATGACAACTGCATTTTCATCTATGGGAAAGACATCAGTAAACATGGCTGGGAATTGGGGTCAAAAGCACACACTCAGTAACTCTGATGCTTGCAAATTGCAATATACGATATGTAAGGAAAAGCAGAGGCACAGCTGCTCATCAGGTCACTTGAGACTGTGCCAGTAAGAACAGTCCATCCATAACTACACAGAGAGAGAGATAATGGGGCTGCAGAGCTTACAGCCCTCATTACAATGGCAAATGCACATTTAGGAGAGATGTAAAACCCACAGGCACTGATCTACAGTCGTGTGGTGGGGGAAACATCATGTGATCAGATGGGAATCCTTCAGCATGGATCCTTGACCCTTATAGTAAAGGGCTCACTATGACTCTGTTATGCTTTAGGGGGGCATTTTGCTAACATAGTTTGCTTCCACTCGTCTCCTTAGAGGAAAGTCACTGAAAATCAATACAAAGCTATTGTGACCGATCAACCTTATCCAAATGATGAAATTTTTCGACCCTGATCTTCAACAATGCCAATACCCTCATCCTCATCCACGAGAGGTCACTGAACAGATGGGCGAGTTCAAAAATGATGGAAATCATATGTTGTGGCCTTCTCAACGCAACTGGACACCTGTGGGAGATTTTGTATTGACATATTGTTCAACGTCAGTCTCCACGACTATCATTAAAACACCAGGTGGGAAAGTATCTTTAGGATCATTCCTCCAGTACAGTTCCAGGTACACTGATGCTATTCTGGCAGCTTTAATCTGGCCAAATAACTTAAGACGTCATATGTTCTATTTTTCCTGTAAGTTTGTCACCTATTTATTTCTGAAAAGGGGAAAATAAAATATGCAAGAGAAAAATATTGCGTTGTGTTTTACAGGACGTAAATTGTTTACTGTGGTCCTCTGGCTGGAACAAACAGCCCACCGGCAGTGTAGCTCTGATCAAGGGAAAAGGGCATGAATGCTCCTTCACTCACCCACGCGTGCAAACACATCCATACACGTAGGCCGGCCGCAATCACACCACTGCTGCTTCCACCCCAGCCAGATGTTGGCTTTCATGTGGTAATGGGTTTATTTATTAACCCATTACCTATGCTGTGATTTGAAGGGGAGGGGGTAAATCTATGGCATACTAAAGAGATCTCAAGCACACCTGAGACCAAAGTTTACATGTGCGTGTGTTGTTTTTTTTTTCCTTCATTTTTAGAATAAAAATACTCTGTGCTCTAGCTTCTCTCTAGGAAAACCAAAGGGAAAAAAACAGTATCAAGGACAACAAAATGGTCCCAACTTTGTAAAGGGCTGTTTTTCCTCCACTCATGCTTCACATTTTACTTATTTATTTTTGCTGAAAGGTTAGGAGATTTCATTGATATTACTGAGGTTAAGATTCATCTTTTGAACACACACTTGACAAGACACTGTATTAGGTACATCTACCTCACATCTACATTCATTTATCAACTTCACCTAGAATACTGGTGCACTTTGAAGTTTACAATTACAGACTGTAGTCCATCTGGTGCTCTACATCATTTGCTGGCCTAATTCATCCTGTTCATCAATGGTGAGGACCCATACAGGACCACCAGTGAGCAGGCATTAATTAAGTGGTGGATCTTAATCAGCCCAGCAGTGACACATACATGGTCGAGCCATGTTAGTGTGTGTTGAACTGCTATACTAGCCACACCAGCGCTGCTAGAGTTTTTAAACACTGTGTCTAATTACAACCCACTCTATTAGACACATCTAACCAGTTGGGCAACCTTACAGATGTAAAGTTGTTAATGATGGTCTGACTAGCACAGTTTGTGTTAGTCACCCTCAAGTCCTCCAGCAGCGGTGAGTTTCTGGCCACAGGGCACTGCTGGGTGGATTTTTTGGTTGCTGGACTATTCAGGTGGACAGAAGTGTTTAAAACATCGCTGTACTGACGTGTCTGGTACAATTTGTGTTTCGCGCACACTAACATACAACTACGATGTCAGTGTTATTGCTGTGCTGAGAATGATCCACCACCCCAATGATTCCTGCTCAGTGGTTTTCCTGTGGGGGTCCTAGGTATGACCCCATGTCCTAAAATTGCGCACACACAAAACCTGTGTGCGTGTATATGTGTGCGTGTATATGTGTGTGTGTGTGTGTGTGTGTGTGTGTGTGTGTGTGTGTGTGTGTGTGTGTGTGTGTGTGT
>JBBPCX010000114.1:44313402-44351860 GCA_037974365.1 Hydrocynus forskahlii | reverse complement strand
GTATGTGTCTGCCTGTCACAACCTGAGGGACAGCAAGTAACGCACCCAAACACACACACACACACACACACACACACTCACTCAAAGCCCTGTCTGTCTGCTTACTTACACTATTATATATATTAACCTATGCTATTTATTATTAACTTTTTTTTTTTAATGTATGTATTTTGCTTAATTTTAAACATTACTATATGTATCTGTATATATATACACATATATACTATTTCATCATTATTTTATCTTACTATCTTGTTAAATCTTTTGTTTCAATTCAAAGCTTTGGCAATACTGTACATGTTCACGGTCATGCTAATAAAGCTCAACTGAACTGAACTGAACTGGTTAAAGGAGAGAAAATGCCGACATCTACAGAAGTGCGGTCCTCCAGGGTCTTCACAAGTTTGGCACCCCTGGATTTGGGCTTAGATGGAACCATAGCTTGTTTATGAGAGCCAGAAGGCAGGGCTTGCGGTCTTCCTGCCTGAAAGGAAGGTTATCACTGGGCCATTGGCTCACTTCAGTGACTTGTTTTTATATTTGTTCATTTCAAACTCAGTCTTCAGGCTGAGATAATTTTGGAATCTGAAAGATACAAATACAAAAAAGCAGTGTTTGTCAAGCCATGTAGCTCGCTTGTTTAAGCTGTGACTTCAGAAACATGAGGTCATGGGATCAAACCTAGGACTTCAGATTTAAGTCTTGCATTTCACACTTCATCTGAAAGTCAAATATCCAAAAAATGACCTCAGCTTCTGGCCTAGCCGTGTAGCTCACAGTTTAAGTTACGGTCGCAAAAACATAAGGTTGTGGGATCAATCCTTTAACTTTGTCTTGCACGTCACATTTCATCTGAAAGTCATATATCTGAAATAAGTTAACCAGTATTATCCATCAAGGGAACAGCTTTATCTTTGTTTAGATCATACCTGACCAACTGACCACTATTCGCTTGTAAGTGTGAACAGGGAACAGTAAAATATGGAGTCCCACAGGGTTCTGTTTGACCTCTTTTATTTACATGGTCCATTATGTGATTATCTGAAAACAAAGGATTAGCTTCCACCCTGCAGACGACACACAACTTTGTACATTAGCCAACCCAGATATACAGTTGGACTGGATGTCACATATCTTTCCGCTCAACTACTTCTAAGCTGCTAGGTCCTTCTTCTCTGCCCAAAGGCTGCCCGAAACAAACTGTCAGGTTTAATGCTAGATCTTGCTGACGAGTCAGCTTCTCCAATCTTAACTATAAAAAATCTTAGCATCTCTGTTTACTCAGATCAGTCCTTTGATGCACATACAGTTAGTTTTACTAAAATCGCTTTTCTTCTTTGAAATAATGCTAAGCTAAGAAATACATTATCCTTAAAATGATGCAGAAAAATACTGCCTTTATTACCATAAGCTTACTGTAACACCTTCAATCAAAAAGAACCTAAAGAAGCTTCAACTAGCCCAGAATGTGTCTGCCAGAGTCCTTGCACCAGGAAATTTGAACACTTTAGTCAGATATTATCAATTTTGACTATAACATTTTACTATTGAAGTCCTGAATGGCCTCACACCCAAATACCTCCATGAACTCATCTCTTGCTATGAACCTCCACACTCACTTGGATCTCAAGGTGCTTGCCCCAGAATGATGAGAGCTACAGCAAGGGGAAGAGCCTTTTCATATAAAGCATCCCAGCTTTAAAATAACTTTCTGGATTATGTTTAAGACAGTTCCAAAATCTAGTTTAGTCAGGCTCTCTGTGATTAACTTTTCCCTCTAAATGAAGGCTGTAGAGCTGGGAGGTGGTGGGCACAGAGAATTCTAGTAAACTGGGATGCTGGTACTGGTGTCCCACCAGTCCTCACAGTCACTCAAATTACTACTGACTCTGTTCCTCCTCACACTGACTCCAACACAAACTGATTCTAACTGTTCCTCCTCACACTGACTCGAAGTGTACCTGCTCTGTTAGCCATAGACCCCCAACTGCTCAGCAGAGACTGTCATTGTATTGTTAGTTATCTCCTTGGGGACATCTCTTTTATTCTCTCTCTCCAGGTCAAACAGAGGAGGATGGGTCCCCATTTTGAGTCTTGGTTCCTCCCAACCATGCGCTGCGTTCCTGGCTGGCCGCTGCTTCACTTGAATGGGTTAAATGCAAAGAAGAATTTCATGCAGTTCGCATTGTGTGCTGTGGTGTGTTCACGTATGACAAATGGACACTTTACACTAACACACTTTCCTCCAGCTGTAGGGAGTTTCTCCTCACCTCTGTTGCCCTTGTCTTGCTCACTAGGGGCTTGGACCTGGACTCTGTAAAGCTGCGTTGTGACATTGGTTGTAAAAATAAAATGGAATGAAATTTATGTATAAACGTGTGTGTGTGTGTGTGTTGTCCTGTAAATGTATATAAATTTATTCTTTAAATATCTTATGTAAACTGAATTTGATGTGTACTATGCTAGATACATTCCTCTATACTTCATGAATATCCAGACACCCTTTAGAATAATTCCTTATAATTAGTGAATTTGCCTTCAGCCTCCTATTATTTATTAATTTGGTAATGAGGCTAATCCTGACAAGTTAATTAGTGAAATGTTTTTTTTTTTTCCCTGGGGGGGGAAAACCCTATTAGTGTATTTCCCACTTAAGACATTCAGTATCAGGCAGATTTTATGGAAAGGCACGTGGGGTTTTATTTGCACTTTCTGTGTGACTTTGAGTAGAATACCTGAGAAATCAATAGAAAGTAAAGTAAAGTGGCCTGAACACACCACAGCACAGCACACCGTGTGAACAATGTGAAATTCTTTCTCTGCATTTAACCCACTCACAAAATGAAGCAGTGGGCTGTCACCAACAGGATGGTACCTAGTTCAACGGTATCTCAAATTTATGACCTTTTAATCACAGGGGCAACTCCCTAATCACAAGGCCACCAGCTGCACAAGCCCATGGATACTTGGACATCGCCCACTGTGTGGTTTAGAATGCAGTTAACATCTCTAATGGTCTGTAATCTCCTGTGAAGCCTCTGTGAAGAGCTGGGGGTGTCTGAGGCTGATCATTCTGGCTGCTCTCTCTGGAATCTGAGGTGAGTATAAGGCCACTCCTGAGTCTAAAGTCACCAGGCCTAATTCCATATGTAATCTAGAGGGGTATAAACCCCAGCATTAATGCTCTCGTGACTGAATACAATGAAACCCTCACAGCAATGTTCCAACATCTAATGAAGCTTTCCCACAAGAGTAGAGGCTGTTGCTGTAGCAAAGGGGGGCAAACTCCTTACTAATTAATAGCCTTGATTTCAGAAGAAACATTGGAAAAATATTTCCAAGCATTACAATGCTTGTAATGAAGATTATTTCACACTGTTGCAGAGGTGTGACCAGAACATCATGTGTGGGTGGGCATTTGGCTTATCTGGGGATGCAAAAAGTATCTATCCTTACATCCATCCATTTTTTGGGGGGGGGGACGGGGGGGGGGGGACCTCAGGGGGGGCAGGGCTTGTCACTGGGGGGGCATTGCCCGCCCCCAGCCCCCGCGTAGACACACCCCTGCACTGTTGGGACTGACTGAGTGTAGATGTTTGAGCTAGAACATGCACTGATTTTTCATAATAAGCCTCCATCTCACTAGCTCCCCCTTTTGGTTCGTGATTGAATTGTTGGATGTAAAAAATAGCAGTCAAAAGGTTTTGCATATCACAGGTTTTTACCTCTTATTCAATTATTTCATTATATGCAGATTGAGTGAACAGATATAACTGAAAATATGCCAAATAAAACAAGTTCCCTTTATTACATGGAAAGACTATGTAACAGTGCATGTCTGACATCCTATTAACTGGTTGTGGTTTAATCAGAGTCAAATTCTAGACTGTCCTTTAACTTCAAAAGCACTCGTTAACTAATTCATCCCATTGGCTGTCACTTAAGTATCAGTTGTGTGGTGATCCTAATTAAATTAGGTGGCTTCTTATTGGTCAGTAGTGATAATAATAAAGGTACTCAGATGGTGAACATACTGTAAATGTATTAGTTAGCAAAGAATACTGAGTGTATTTTTAGTATAAATTAAGGGAGTTACATGCAAATGCTGAAGAACTTTTGACTGGTTGTTTAGCTGCTGATACAAGTGGACCATATAACACAGCCCGAATAAATGGTACGCCAACATGAAAAAAATATTTCAAGTAATGAAATGGCTAATTTACAATTATAAAATGTTCCTAACCAATCATGTTAATCTATTTAGTGGATCAGGCTAATCAATTCACTGAACAGACGGGCTACAAGGCCCACTATGAAATATCATTACAATTCACAGTAATACAAGCACATCCAAATTCTGAGGTATGACTTGTTTGAAGCAATGCAACTACAAGCTGAAAAAAGTAGGGAAAAGCATGTGAGCATATGTGTGTGCACCTATATATTCATACTTTTCCATATTTTATTACTATGAAGATTTGATTGCTTTAATGATTAGTTTGGGATCATAATTACCACTCTGGCTCATCCCAATGGTACTGGATGGTGCTCCATTACTCCAGAGAACACAGGGAATGGTGAACTTAAAGGAAAATATCAGTAAAAGATTAAACTTTATATACAGTTAGATACTGTTAAAAAGAAACGTTTGGAGTACACATTTTGCTTCTTTAGTTTAGAACTGGAGCTATGAGGCTAATCTCTGCACCTGCTCAAACCACATCCAGCTCTACATTAAAGTGGAACAGACTTACTGTGAGCTATAAAAATGATTGAAGGGTTCACCATCTTAGACAACAACAGGCTGTAGAGTACTGATCTTGGATCAGAACACTATTTATGATAACTGCAGACTAGCACATCTGCTCCTGAAACAGTTTGTAAAAAGATGCACTGTTGTCTAGAATAGCTGCTTAAACTATAAGTTTACATTTTGTTCACTTTTATAGCTCAAAGTAAATGACACCGTATTCTAATCCAACAAGTCTGCATCACATTAATGAAAGCTGAATGAGGTGTGATTGGGTTGAGACACATTGCGTGGATCTATTTATGAAAACAATTTTGGTGACCGTTGACTTCGTGTTTGCAGTGTTGGCTTTGCGGCTCGCGTTTTAAACTGAAGAAGCAACTTCCACTCTCCAGACATGACCTGGCTAATTGACAGCATCGGGAGTGGAAAATTTCAGTTTTTTGCCAATCCTTTGAGCTCATGCGGCTGCTCCAAATCATTCCGTTTTATTGGCAAATATTTTCTAATCGGGATTATATAGGCCATGTGTTCGCAACTTGCCTGCCAGCAATCAGTGCAGATTAAATTAGCTGAATTTACTTATGAAGAGGTGTGTTGGGATACTTTTGGAGATAGTGTTCACTGACAAAGCTGGAGCAGAGATTGTAAAATTTTAATTGAAAGTTGAACATATGAAAAAAGTGAAACAAGTTATTTGTTCTTAGCAATCCTAGAAAATATAAATGAAAGTTTGAAAACCTGACCTCATCCAGAATGATCATCTACTGAGAGTCATCAGCTCTTCACAGTGGCCATCTTCCAGGAGTGCATCTAGTCCATTACAGACATTAAAACCGTTCTAAATCACATACAATGACGATGCAATGTCCAGGAATCAGGAAGTCACGGGTTCAATCAGGCCCGGATTAAGGTGGGTCTGGGCCCCGGGGCAAGGAGATTGCTCTATCGCAATCAGCATCGACTTCGGTATCTGGATTGTTGTTGGGCCCCCCTGGATCCATGGGCCCCGGGGCGCCAGCCCCACTCGCCCGGTCGGTAATACGGCCCTGGGTTCAATTCCCAATACTGCTAAGCACCACTGAGGTACCGCTGCTTCACTTGGTGAATGGGTTAAAAGCAGAGGAAGAATTTAGTGCTGTTCACACTGCTACAGTGTGTTCACGTATGACAGAATGGTCACTTTCACTTTTTCACTTCAGCTGTTGGGATGGCGTGAGAAGACTTGACTGAAGCCTCAGCCCGTTTTCCTTGGGTCTACCATTCGAAGTAATTCATAAAATACAAATACTGCTGCTCATCCTGTCAGAACGGTATCAGAACTGAAAAACACATTAACAGGGTTTCTCACTCCTCCCCCAGAAAAATAAGACACTAAGGAACTTGTCAGGATTAGCCTCGTTACCAGGGGTTAATAAATATCGGCAGGCGTTAAACTCCTCAGTAAAATCCTCAGCTGAACAGCAAAGTGACATTCCTGAGCGCTGAGGATTCCAGATATATTCTAATTACAGCATCCCTATTAAAGTACACCCTGTACAATGAGGGCATGCATGGACAGATGATGTGTTGGTTCAGAGCTTTTTTGCCTCCATTCCCTGCCAGAATGCCACTTTCCTGCCTGCCTCCTACACCTGTGCCACACCGCCTGGCTCCTCCTACGCTGTGACTTCAAAACACAAAAAGACAGGGTTGTATGAGCTTTTTAGATGAATCAGGTGTTTTTAAACAGAAAAACTCCACAAATGTACAGGATAGGGGGCACTATTGTAAGGAACGGTTTCTAAACAGATTTTGGCTTCTATGGGAAAACCCTGCTGCAGAACCTTTGGAATATGTGAAAGATTGAAAAGCACCCAAAAATGGTTCTTACTGAAAAATTATTTAGGGAGCCAGACGTGGTTCTTCTATGGTATCACTTCAGAGAATCACCAGAAAAGATTTTCAACTGAAAAAACAAATATAATGAAACCTCAGAAAAAGAATTGTGCAGGCTTTCCGTGTCCTTTCAGACCTCAGGTGTTCTCAGGATCTGAACATGGACTTGGTTTTCTTTTTAAGATGAGCATTGAAGTGTAGATTATTAGACTCAAACTACTCTCACAGTCCACTACCCCACAGAAAGAAATACACATATATGAGACACAATGTGAGTGTGAGATTTTGCAGACTACATTTGTTACAGAAGTGTATCTGATCCTTTTGTTTTACCCTCAAATACCCGGTCCAGTCTTTACTACTGATTTCAGGCCAATACAGATGCCAATCTGTGCCAATATTAATATCCCTAAATCATTATAATAAATGACACTAACAAAGATATACTTTTGTAAGGTTCTATTAAAGGCTCCTCATATCAATCTCAGATAAAATTCTCGGCCACTTGCTCCTCATAAGGCAGCTTCTAAAATAAAGTAAGTCTAAAGAAATACAGACTTAGAGGGAAACCTAACTGAGACTGAACAAGCAGAAGAAAGTGTCTTAATACAACATACTGTCAAGAGCACTCCAGGCATGGAATGACCTGATGAACACTTCTATGAAGTTAAGCGGAAGTAATGAACTCATTACCTACCTACTGGACAAAACTAGGCCAGTGTCCCTACACCCCTGAATAAGAAGAGCTTGATGATCAAGCAGGAAAACGACTGTACAATGCAGAAGAACAGTAGGATTAACTGAACAGTGCTATAGTGATTCCAGCATAAGGCTGTTGAGAAGGGATTGTGCAGGTGGTAAAGATTTTGTGAGAATAAACTTGTATTACATCCTCATGAGTTCTGCCAGAAGAAATTAATAAACAATGCAATTCTTTACACAGGGACACCAAAATATACATTGTTGGCATTTCTTTAATAAACATTTGCCAAAAGAAAAAAAAAACATCTTAGTAAAAAAAAAAAAAAAAGACATTGCAGCTTCTCTTTTTGAAACTGCCTTAAATGTCTGTTTTAATCTTGTTTTACAATGGCTATAGACAATGGCTGGTGGAACTGGTGAGAAAATACAGTTTTGTTCCATTCAGTTGTTCAGTAGACATACCAATTTTAAGGAAGCTAGTCAACCAAGTGCTGTCAATCATTCTGGAGTCCTTTTTTTAAAAGCCCCTCCATTGAAAAACTGACTGAGCTCACCAAAGTTGAGTCATTTTGAAAAAAAATAAACAAGAGAGAAAAAAAACTACATTACTGGTCATTCCAACTTGTGCAGATACAGCACATCATTCTTTTCATACCTTCCGTTTCTGCCTACTTTATTCAGTAGTGCAAAATGTTGTAATACTAGTCTGTCCTTATGTAATTAAAGGAGACACTAAGGTACAGAGAATAAAAACACTTACCGTAGATGGTAAATGCACACTCAAAAAGGTAAAATTTTTAATTTAAAAGACAGCAGTAGGATAGATTACCAAATCAAGGAGAGGGGATATAATAAAAAAGTATGAGAGGAAAAAACATTTCCCCTCAACTCATCCCTCCAGTTGTAACTCAAGCCACATTCTTCTTGGAGTGTCCCTCCTGCCATCATTAGAATTATTACAAATTAAGTGTGCCTCTGTAGTGCACTCAGTGCTGGCTTGAGAGACAGCAACTGCTTCTTTCTTTTAGAGTCTTCCTTTTCTGAGGCGTGAGTCTTATCACCACGTTACTCCTCCTGGGCTTAAAAAGTCCATCAGTAAGGGAGTCCTCTGCCCCTTAGTGCTGCAGCGTTCAAATGGGGGACATACCCTAGTGGGAGGGGTGGGGCCCCAGGCTGGGAGGGCGAGCTCCAAGCTTGTCCTGGAGGGGGCGGTGGTATAGAAGGGGGTGGTGGTCCTCCATCTTTTTGGCCAATACCAGGGTTGTAAAGATGTATGCTGGTGGGGTGGGAGGTGCCCTCCACAGGTAAAGGGCTGTGATTGTACTCAAAGCGATGGTCCTTATCTCCACTAAAAACCATACTGCCACTGCCTCCCCCAGAACCCCCACCAGTACTTCCAGCACCTGTCGTTGCTCCATGAACAAAGGGCTCTGAGACAATGGAGGCTGAGGTGGGCACATTCGCACTGCCGCTAAAAGCCTCTCTCAGGGCATGGGAAGGTATTCCTGCTCCCATCATGTGGCTGAGGTAGCTGTCTCCAAAGCCTGTAGGGGGAAAGGGAGGAGGAGGAGGTCGGGAATAGTCTGCCCCATATCCGGCTCCCTCCCCACCTCTTGGTGGGGGAGGATAATCAGGCTCAGGCGGTCGTGGTGCATCTCCTGCCCCTGTGGAGGAGGAGAGACTTTGCTTGGTATCAGGGGCTTGACGATAGTCCAGGTCTGCGCACGGAGGGGGTTCTGGCGGCTCTGGGGGCCTCTGATCAGGCGGCAAGATGGACAGTGGCTCCAGGGCTCTGGAAGATGATCCGCTGCCATCTGTGACTGAAAGAAAGACAAAGGTCAAGTTGTGCACTTGAAAAATGCTTTTTGGCTCTCAAACTATGTCATCACCTAGAAGCCTCAATACTGAAGATCTTTCAAAAAGAACTGTTTACCTGGTGAGACAGGGCTGGGCTGTTTCATCTCGAGAGCAGAACCCCCAACAACGGCTGAAGCAGCTCCATCCGGCCCTTCTGTCCCAAGGACTTCTGTGCTCTGCTGAACCTTCAGGAGCTGAGCAAGCAGCATAGTGACAGCGGTTTGCGTAACGGCAGCTGAGGCTTCTCCATCAGGCTTGGCCTGTTGTTGAGGGGTTGGAGGAGATGGAGGTTTCGGTATGGGCGGGGTTCGAGGTGCGCCACCAACAGTCATAGAAGTTTGAGGTGGTTTAGGGGCCTTAGACTGGGAGAGGGAAGGTACAGGAGGTTCTGGAATCCTGTCAGGTTCAACAGGTCCAGGGAGAAGAGCTTTAGTGAGCTGTTGTAGCGTCTCAGCATTCATCTTGAAACCCATGGCCTGAGACAGCTGTGCAGAGCCAGGTGGGGCACTCTTGGACTGGAGCAAGTTCAGAAGCACAGCCAACTGCTCCTGGGTCAGTTGTGAGTTTGGACCTTTAGGGTCTAAGACAGAAAGTAGGATTCTTAAGGTATAGGATTAAGAACATATTCAAGATCACATATGGGTGCAGTTGTTTAAATGACAAGACAAAGAAAAACAAAAATAGAATGAACAGAGCACTGAAGACTTGAACAAATTCAGTTAAGGCAATCCTCCTTGGAGCATTTCCACAAGAATTACTTCACTATTGACCACATGACTGAAAAGACCATGAACTAAAACCACTGTCAGGCACTGAGCGGCTGGGGAAAGAGGTCATTGTGCTTACCCAGCATGGCGGCGGCGGCGGCGGCAGCAGCAGCAGCACTAGGACCTTTGTGTCCCCCAGCAGCAGGGAAACCCTGAGGCGTGTTACTGCGGCTGTCATCCAGCCCCAGCTCTTTCCGTGGCGCTTTAGGAGCAACCAGTTCCTCTGGCATTTGCTTCTGCCTCCTTCGCTTTTTGCTCCACAACTCATGACAATCCTGCCAAAGAGGGAGACTGAAAAGAAAGAAAGTGTGTGTGTGAGAGAGAAGGAGATTAACTGAATGTGTAAAACTATTTATGAGACACATTTTCTTGTTTCTGCAAAGAGAGTAAATGAGGTGGCACTCATACTCCGGTGGGGGCATCTTGGCTGGGTCAACATCTCTCAGGAAGTCGCTGTTGAGAGCTTGTTCTGCTGTGCAGCGCTTGCTGGGGTCCAGGGCCAGCATGTGGTCAAACAGGTCCAGTGCTGTCAGAGGAATACTAAACAGAGGAGGAGAAAAAAGACAAACATTATGGATTAAGGGCTATACTCAGAGTAGAGTTACAAATTGTATGTGTTTGTATTTCGCCTTAAGATGCATCAATGTACTTGAACACTGCTGAGACCAGTGCACAAAAAACGAGACATCACTCAGTTATTTGCGATTCAGACCATGAACCTCCCTTATGCGATAATTCACTTACACTAGGAGCTGTATTAAGTCTTGGGGCTTTTTGGCCATTTGTTTTCACAGCAACATTTCAATCTTAAATTTGAACACAAAAACTGCGGTCAACTTACAATAAAAATAGTACAATAAATGTTCTCACAATCACATTTAACTATAGAAAGTAGACATTTTATATTAATATTTCAATATTAATGAAAACCCAACTATTTTGAAATGCACTTCTCATCACAACAATGTTTTTTTTTCCACAACAGTCATTGAATTCACGTAATGGAGCTAAAACATTAACTGGGTGTAAATACAACACTGAATATTTCACTTTTACGCAACTAGTTTTATGTTGTTAACTGACCCACAGTAAGTTAACTTTGTCAGTTCTCAAAACTGCATTTGACATTTTTTGCTGAAGTTTTATTTAGCACTACTACAATCATACGAACCTGATTATTTATTTATGGAATATTTAAAGCTATATTATGACAAAAATGGTTTTGATACCTGATTTTCACTTAAGGGACCAGTTCTATTCTCTGAGTAAGGGCAGTTTGTTTCACTAACAAATTATAGATGGGCTCTAATTCTGTCATGGTTTAATACTTATCTAAACATAATACAGGATTTTTTTTTTGTAGACTAGAACATTTTCAGTATTTCCTGCTGTTATTCAACAAATCTCCCAAGTAAATGTCTGGTGTAGACAGTAACAGGATGGTTGATGCAAGAGAGAAAATGAAAGTACTTTGTAAGTTGGACAAATACTCATGCTACATTTAAATCTTGCATAAAATGTTTGGTTAATTTCAGAATCTGTTTAAATATATTATTTTTTAAAACTCATGCAGTTTTAACTCTTGTTTATAAAATATACTGCAAACTTACATATGAACATCAAATTACAATTTTTAAGAATCTTGTGTTGTTACAAAAGTTACGTTTATATAAATATAATACATATATTAAAAACTTGTAATACTTATCATAAGTATCTTCCTTAATTATTGTGACATGATGTTTAGGATATGGTGTTTGAGAAGGAGACCTGTTAGATGGAGGCTGTCTCTCTAGCTGTTAGGATACATCACATCACAAATGATGGTATATATTACTCAGTAAATGTGTTCGGCTAGATAAATCTAAATGATCCACCAGTTTTCTTCCAGTTTAAGGGAAGATGCATGGATTTAGACAACATGTGCATGCTGAGAAAACTCAAAACAAGAAAAACCTGGAAACTTTGTCAACTTTCCCTAATGGTCATTTTTCTAATCTGAGTTCAGCATCCAGAAAATCTACTGGAGTGATCTGGTAATATTCAGACCTGCAGTCAGTTGTGCAATAATAGCATGATTCATACTTAACAAACCAGTGTGCTGTGATATTATAGATCTATTCACTGTCATAATACTGATCCCATAAGTAATACTGGCAGTTACTCACAAAGCAAATTCTTCACGTAGCCTGCGTCTGTACTGTTTCTTTGGTTTCATGGTGTTGAAGTATGGCAGTTTGATCACATCCGGCCACACAGCAGGACAAGGACTGCCACAAATACGACTAAAGGGAATGAAGAACAGAGCAGGCATTGGTTTTCGAGACTGCTGCATCCATGCAATGGCAAATATATCTTAAACTGTTCTCACTTTTGACTGTGTGAAGAGATGTGAAGGAAATAGCAATGGATGATAACAGATTTACCTAATCAGCTCCAACTGTGCCAGCTCCTGGTTGGCCTGAAAAATTGGTTTCTTGGTGAAGAGTTCACCCAGAATGCACCTAAAACAAACAAAAACAACATTGCACTGACGTCAATCAAAGAAATTACACAGACAGATGCATTCTCTATCCATATTTCCAGCTGAGTATTAGTCTTACCCGCAGCTCCACACATCGATGGCAGGCGTGTACCGTTCTTCTCCAAGAAGTAGCTCAGGTGGACGGTACCACAGAGTGATCACCTTATTGGTGTAGGGTCGGCTAAAGGGCACAGTCAGAATGACAAATATTAGGATTAGAGCAGTACAGAAGTTAATGAAATTCTGAAAAACTTTTATGATTAAAAGGGTTTCATACAAGGTCAGATTAAGATATCCACTAAGTCATACTCACCTTTCCTCTGAATTGTAGAGTCTGGCCAAACCAAAATCTGCCAGCTTTATCTGCCCCCTAAGGAAGATAGATTATATACCAGTATCAGTCACATTTCCAATTCTTAGGTGGTACTGTACATGCCACTATATCTAAAAAGAGCACTTTTGGTTAAAACACAAACAAACATTCTTTATAACCCATAATCAGGATTTTCTTAAAATTGCACTGTGCCAAACTAGTGTTGTTTTTGTTATTTTGTGAGCATTTTAAGCACATACTTGTTATTGAGCAGAATGTTGGAGCACTTTATGTCTCTGTGCAAGAAGTTCTTCTTGTGGCAATAGTCCAGGCCCTCCAGCAACTGCCTCATGAAGGATTTGATGTGACTTTCATTGAAATGGACCAGGCCAGATTCCAAAAGCCCCATCAGGTCGTGGTCCATGTACTCAAACACCAAGTAAAAAGCCCCTGCCAAACAGAATCAACATATGGCAGTTTGATCACATCCGCCCACAATGCTCCTTAAATCTACAGAGTAGCAGTCAGCTGCAAATAAGTGGATTGAGCTTTAAGCAATAGTTTCTGACCAGTCCAACGCATTTCAACTTCTATAACGTGCAAAGTCAAATCATTGCATCTTTTGTAACTTCTGTACAAACTTGTTTAGTTTTCTCTGGCTTTGAGCAAGAGTATACACAATTTTAGACCCATTAACTAATAGACAACCCTGGCTGAACACTTTCTACATAAGAGAGCAACTAAGGAGAGCATAGAGCAACTAAGCTTCACTTCCAAAACTGGCACACTTTAATGGACACTCAATTATACATGGCTGTGAATAAATTGTGCTTAGTATGTAAACTGTTATAGTAGTGCAGACTCCTAGTGTAGACGTTTGCACTAAATACTGCAGGAAACCAGGGACCTGAACCACATCTTCACAAAAAGACAGAAAACCTAATGATATCAGGAAGACACCTCAGCAAACACCTCAACGATAGCTGTTCATTCTCAATACCTACCTTTATCATTCTTAAAGTCCAGGGCGTCCTCTTTGTCTGTCACAATCTCCTTCATATTAATGATGCTCTTGTGGTTGAGCTGCCGCAGGATCTTGATCTCCCTGATGGCGGTGATGGGGAAGCCCTCTTTCTCATTGTCTAATCGGACTTTCTTCAGAGCCACCATCTCAGCTGTACAAGAGAAAAGTTCACAATTTCAAAAACAAGTCAACACAATGAGTGTCTGTGTGTATATATAAATATATATTAATTATATTCATATACATATATACACACACACACACACAGAGCTATGTAGCAATTGCCACCCTTGATTGAAAGGCTATGATAAAATTTCTGGTTAATTAGTTAATTAACCCAATCTTACACTAAAAATGTGAGGGGGACATTTTATTTATTTATTTTTTTACAAAATCACATCAATTATAGGCACCCAATTTTTATGAACAAATTACCTACAACATGCACCTGTTTACAATTAAAACCACCTGAGTGTTCAGAAACTCTTCGGTAATCATTCATGACTTTTTGTTTCACATGTAGTATAAATATTATGGATCAACCAATTATCAGCCTGGCTGATAATCAGATCCAAAGTTCAGATTTTCAGATATAGATAGCATTTTTTAAACTGAATTGCCTTTTACCCATTCATCATTAAATCCAATTAAAATGAATACTTTTAAAATGCATTACTTTACACTCTGTCTGTAGTTACCACTCTGGTCTGGATTCATGTCTCACCAACACTGACTGGTTTAATGTCACGAGTAATAGCCTACAGTTAGTTTTTATACATGAACTTTTTAAATATAAACCTGACTAATAACTGAGCTGGCTGAAGCCCCAAAATTATTTATAGCAACAGTCTATCTGTCATCCTCCAAAATGGATGTGATGAGAGAATATGTACAGTATTCATTTTCAGATTTATTTAGTCAAAGAAGGAAAATTTGCTTAGCCGTAGCAGAATATGTATCCTCAATATCCTCATGGACATCCTAAATGTGCTGCTTAGTTGGGAAGCAGTGGCACTCAAGTGTCAAACACACAAACACGTTACAGGAAACAATGTAAAATCCTCTAGTAACACATCAATACAAATACTATTAGTAATCCAATGTGTTCAGAAGGTAGTAAGCGTTGGCAATCTTACCAGTGTCCTTATCCTTGGCTTTGTACACCTGCCCATAGGTACCTTCTCCGGTGATCCCAATGATCTCAAACTTGTCGACACATCTTTTTCCCCAATCTATCTCAGTCTCCTTAATCTCCCCAAAACGTGGCCCACATATTCTGCCAAATCAGAAAGCCAGAAATATGACCATGGCCCTCTATTTATGACTGAAAACGTACAGCATGATTAACTAAAAATTGTTACATACTTAGGCCTCTTGCGTAAAGTGGGGGTCTTTTTCTCCTCTGGAGGGCTGTGAGGTGATCCAAGTGTACTGCCTGGAAGCTCAGGAGGGAGAGGAAGGTCTGTGAGCAGATGGCGAGTTTTCTTTTCTGGTTTCTTCTTCCCTGAGTGTGCTGATAAGGAGTCCTTCAAGCTACAAATAGACAAAACAAGAAAAAGAGGCAGCACATTAACAGAAATACAGCAAATATTGGTTTATCTAGCAACAGAGAAATGAATGGCACACAGCTCGCACAAGATGTTTATGAAGCACAAATTATTACTCGAACTGATCTTTGTTCAAGTAACCGCTACTAAGAATCATATATATATATATATATATATATACACATATATACATATATATATACACATATATACATATATATACACATATATACATATATATACACATATATACACATATATACACAATCAAAGAGACTCACCAGCACAAATCGGCCCACATTTTAAACTGAGAACCATAAAATCCAAAATGTATTGATCAAAGCTCCGTACACAAAGAGATATTTAATCAAAGTCAACCTTTTCATTGCTATGACTAAATGATAAGTAAACCAAGCCAATCAAGCAAAAATCTATTGTGCATTTGCCTTTTTCACTCAGGGGTTAAATATATTCCAAATTCAGAGGTAATGGCCAAGTTTTCAGTTAGGTTCCCCTACATTCTAACTGAATGGCTCATGCTGAGACAGAGCAGTGAAGTGGTATATATTGAGCTTTCTTACAATGAATGTTACTTTTCTTCTGTGCTGGGAATACACCTTCTCTGTGTGAAGCTTAAAACACCACACACTTCTCTCTTCACATGTTTTTACCTCTTCTTCTCCATGTCCCTGTCTCTCAAACATTCATTACATCTCCACATCTCTATTATGGTCATCTCTCTCTCTCTGATTATCTCTGCTCATCTCTCCCGTTTCTCTCTCATTAGGGAAATGGAGTGTCTCCTACTGGAGTAGGCAGACAGTAGGGGGTAAGTTCCATTACCCATTTGATTTTAGCTCTGCACAGCCAAGGAACTGACAGAGAAAGACACACAGAGCCAGAGGAAAACAAAAAGAGGCCTGCAGAAAAGCAGACAGAGACTAAACACAAACAGACAGATCAGAACAGAACGGAAGAGCAGTGCCATATATGTGGAGCTAGATGCTGTATTCTAATTTGATTTATACTCCAATATATTGCTGACATTGAACACACCGTGATATCGATCATGCATAGCAAAGTTATCATGGCCGCTGAAAAACTGCCACTACTGTTTGGATAAAACAAGCTGCAGTTTCACTGGGGTTCTGGAGACTCAGGCCGACTCCACTCTGATCACATGGTCTGGTCCCTCCACTGTGCTGAGCTTGTAAACAGTCACAACAATCTCAGCATGGCAGAAGGAGGACCAGACAAAACTTCCCTCTGTTTCAAGGGTGAACATCGCATCCAGCACAGAGACGGAAAAATGATTGCTGAACACGTGTTCATAGTCTTTAGCCATAAATACATTTTATAGAATTCCTAATGTGGCATATTCTTCAACTGAACCATACAGTGCAGTATATGCCATTTTTATGTTAGTACTGCATAGGTACTTGTTATATGTTCCAAGCTGAATTTCATATGCCAGCAGCTTCACAGTCTTGTGTGACCGTTTGATGATACGGAGGGAACATTATGAATAGTTTTACCATAATATTGAAAGTATGCAAGTATAATACTACTTAAAAGGACATTCATGATATTTGATCGTTGTGTCATTTTAAACAGTGCTAAAACTAAAGTGATTTTTTTATGTGATAAATACGGACACGTGACTATTTCTGACACTGCAGCTGGAGCTACTAAACCTCTCAGTATCCAGAATGACTTTGTCATCCATGACCCCATGAACTTTGACAAGCTGTCTGGTTAAACTAGAGCATGCCTGCCAACCACTGAAAAAGCTGGAATTCTTTTCTTGAGCAGTGAAAGTGACCCTGTGAAACATCCCATCGCAGACATGAAGGCTGCAGATGAAATAATATTTTCTTTACCTTCGCTGTGTGTATGGAGCAAACATATAAAAATGTGCAGGCAGCTCCCTAGTGTGTTCTGTTACTATTTCACAGTGACTCAGCGAAGGCGTCATTATGGCCTGCCTCTAGCCATCAGACATGCTTTAATATTCAGAAGGGCTGGCAGGGCAGGCAAAGTCTAATCTAAAACCACACACCATGCCCCTCACACCCAACCCCCCTATTCCTCCAGCATCCCAACCCTACCCTGCATCACTTAACCCTCATCAAACACAGCGGAACACACACAAACGAATGATACCCCATTAGAACTCTTATGTCTAATATATTTCATAAACTGCCAATGTGATTTATTTATTTTTTTATTGATTTTTTTAAGGCAGCATTACTGATTGACTCAAATGCTGAGGTTTGATGAGGCCCGCAGGGGTCACGGTGAGAGAAAAGACATTTCTGTGATTTCTGCTCACCACAGAAAAGCCTCTTTTCCACCTGAACAGAGCCAGTTGTTGGTAGACTGCATTTAATGGAAGAAAAAAGAAAGCACAAATCATCAGTTGAAATGACGGAGCAGCGTGTTGCTAAAGCGTCCCGTCTTTGATGTGCTACAATCAGTGCGGGCCCAATACTCTAATGCTCTGTGTTAGGAAGGACCCAGCCATCTTGCGGCATTAGAGAGCGATTAACTGACAGACTAATTCACTGACGGTCACAGCAAGCGCCGCTGCAATGTTCTGTTCTCTCACACTTTGAGTAGAACATAAACAATTTGAACTGTTTTCTTTCTTACTCTCATTCTTTCTTACTATTTCAGTCTCGCACAAATGCACAAACCATAGAAGAAACTCCTTTTAACCAGTCTCCAAAATACACCTTCACTCTTTTTTTGCTCCTCCATTTCTTGCTTTACTGTCCAGCACTACAGTCTGAAAAGCTGCACTGCACTAATCACAATAAAAAGAACAGGACGGGCTGAATGAAATAAATAAAAGAAGCGGAGGCAAGAGCTAAAGCCGGATTAGTGCTGCCTCCGCAGTGTCCAGAAGTGTCATACTGTACTTTCATTTTTCAACCACAGTATTTCAGGACAATCTGCTCTGAAGTAATATGAGATCAGGGAGGAGGCCAGAGAAAAAAAAAAGGGGATAATCGGGTAGAGAGGGATTTCCCACAGCCCAGTCTGCGACGCATCTGCATCAGTCAAATACCAGTAACTGGCTGAGTCCACAGTAATGACTCTAATTACTTATGAGGGCAGTTACACCTGACTCATGGCTCATTCCGAGATACGCAGTTCAGAATTCTCAAAATATTTTGTAACGGAAAATTACTAACAAAGATGCTTTATGGCTTTGTATGACCCCCAAAGATGTTTTATGCTTTTACACCTTTGTATGACCCCGTGCTTGTGCGTAATTTGTGCTTGTGGGAATGTTCTGGTTTTTCTTTATGATAAGGGAAGCTGTAACAATGATCATTGCGACTTTTTTTCCATCCTGTGATGGGAACCCTCTTTGCAAAGAGAATGCACCAGGAGTTTGAAGCCAGCAGAGCGTTCAGTGTTTCCTCTTCTAACGTTGATTTGAGGCAAGAATATTTTTCAATATTTTTCACGGCATTTTTCAAATCAGAAAAAAAACTGATGACTGTATCCAATTAATGAGACTAGAATAGGGAGAACTGGGAGATGGCTGGATCTGATTATATATTGAATGTGCCGGTGAGGATTAAGCTGATAGCTGGGAATGGCAACATATGACAACATGCTTGTGTGGTTTAACCCTCTGGCCCTCCTAGTTTTTAGCTTTTTCAGCTTCCTCATGGACACTTTTGGCCAATTGGAACGCATGAAAACCACATTTTTTAATTCCTTATTATTTACACTGTTAAAATCATACAATTTAGGTTCAAATGCTTTCATTCTAAACTTGAGAAATGTAGTTTTTAGTGTTTGCACAATGCACTTGTTAGTAAACAACCTCAAAAATGGCCAATTTCTCTATTCTCAGTGCTGCTGGGGCAAACAATGGAACAAATCTGAAATATGTAACTGATTAACAACAACACTGCATTTTATTTTCATGGCTTGGAGTGCAGCAAGCCATCATACACCCCTACTGGAAACTAAGATAATTATATAAAATTGCTCGCTTGGCCAAAAAATGACATAACACGAGGGAGTCAAGTGTTACAATTGGATGTATGGAGCATATTATTGATATATATATATATATATAATGAGTGGAAGTTAATAATTAAAAGATCTGAAAAAAAACTCCAGACCCTTGGGAAATTTCATTCCACAGCTAAAATGGTAAAAAAAAAAAATCGAATGAAGACACAAATGGCCCACAGGAGGGCCAGAGGGTTAAGCTTACTGTGACCTTCAAACAAGGCAAACACGCTGTTCAAATTATTCCGTATTAACAGAAGCCGTAATTATTGCGGATATTACCCGCAATCTCCACAGGACAAAAATATCTGCACAAAATTGGTTTGAGGCCATAAAAGTATACCATGTGAATGGTCCAAAAGAACTAGTCTAATTCTCTTTACATTAACTTCCATTAAAAGTTCAGATGATTTTTCTCATTCACCTGTAAAGCTACCAATTTGAAGACTCATGTTTTGTGATCTGAATCAAATTAAGTGCTGAGCAATATTACGGCATTTCTAAAAGTGCACTTCGTCAATTTATATTTTTCGTTGATCGAAGTGACAATTGTTAACACTTCCCCTATAGAGAGAAAGCACTTAAAAATGCAATTTTGTCTGCAAACTCTAATACAAATCTGGCATCATCCTCTCTCTTTTACCTTCCTAAAAGATCCAAATACCGCTACTCGGGTGGCAGGGGCTTTTTTGTTGTTGCCCCTTTCCTCTTTAACTCCCATTCATCTCTCATCTCATTTAAACAGACTCTTAAGTCCTACCTTTTCAAATGAGCTAATTATTGCTACGTGTTAAATTGTGTTCTTCTTTGTTTTGTTTTGTGTTCTTCAAGTTTTATCAACTTGTTTCTCCTTAATATTTCTGCCTTTAGTGAAGCAACTTTGAGTATTTGGAGTAACACTACATAAAGATAAAGTATTATTATTACACCATTTGTTTTAGCTTGCCAAGTTTAACATATTGGAAAAAACATAAAATATAAAATGTATCATAGATTTTACACATTTTATGTTTTATTTTTTTCCCAACAAGTTAAATTCAGCACATAAACAGTAATTGTGCGCTAAACTGTACAGAAGTGTGTTGGTTGTAGAGGATGTGCTGGCGTTACCACTCCATTCTGATCACAAGGAACTAGACACTTTCTTTGCATGCACTGAAGAGGAGTATTCAGAGGAGGAAAAAAAATCTGTGACATATGTAACATGCTATGCTGTAATTCAGGCTTCAAGACCATGTGTAATGTATAAACCTATGTAATATGTACACTGTGTGCATAGAAAAGGGGCAAGTAAAACACAGAGGGACTGTCAGAGAAGAACATGTGGTACTTTCCATTGCACTCCTGGTGTCTGTGTTGAGAGCAGGGGTACTCTGGAGTCCACTCCACAGGCCCAGTGCCACCACTGAGTTCTGTGGAGAGGCACCCTGAAGTCCAGTGCAGGGAGAGGGAGAGAGGCTATAAAAAGAGGCGAGAGTAATAAAACCAAGAGCTTTTCAAACATTAATCATCTGGGGATTCAATCAGCTCTAGAAGTAGACGACTGTCGTACATCAAATGCTCTTTTTTTGCTTAGAGGAGAGGGAACGAGATGAGTGGCCTTTTTGGTTCGGAGAGGAAAGGGTGATGAGAAGAGAGCACAACATTTGGAGGAGAAGAGAAAGAGAAATATAGAGACATCACTGGGAACTGTGTGGGAGTCTCAGACGAATAAACAGTTTGTGGGTCAGTTCACTTCACTTATTTGGCAGCAGTGGACAGCCAAATTAGGAAAGGGGGGTGGGGGGGTGGGAGCGGGTGAAAAGTGTGCATACTGTATACAAGCTGACTCAATTGGCCATGTACTTGGAGTCATGCGGACTATCTGGGTAGGAGGAAGGGGACAGGGGGATGAGGTTTCTCCTGTCAGGTAGATAAATGGAAATGCTCTAACACTTTGCCTAAAGCTGGGACCCTAAACAGAGAAGCAGTACTCCAAATAGAATCAGTGGTTCAGGCAAGGTGGAGCAGAAGCTACCCTTGGGCCTGTGTAGTTCATCTGTTTGAGCAAAGAGACTGCAGGGAGAGAGCAAACACTTCGCTAACTGAGATCGGAAAGGCCAAAAAAGGAATGCAAAAAGAAGCAACACATACATATATACATACATAAATCATGTCTATAGTCCATTTTGTTCTGTCTTTCTAAGCTCTGATCCAGTCTACCCCACAATAATCTATACAGTGAATTGTACTAAAAAAACAACTGAACCCTAACCAAGCAATGTATTACGAGCCTGGGCTTATTGCATCACAGGACAAAGCAATAATCTCTATCTAGCATAACCTTGAGTATTACAGTAAAGCTCTTGCCCAGCTACAGTAGTACAATGAACATTTTGTTCCCTTCCATAAATAAATATTATGCTCAAGATTTGAAAGATTCTTACACAACCACACTGGTGGCAATATCTACCAATGTAAGTGATTTTTTAGGGATATTTTCTTTGAGAATTATCACTGGTAAATTACCATCACCACAGAAGAAAGGAAAAAACATTACAAATTGTAAACTCCATGCCAATCAATGATCTAGATTTATATCAAGTTACCTGTCTCTGTGTACAGTTCGTGAGCCCTTGTTTGTGAATGCATGCACATGTCCGTCCCACTGGTCTCCATCTGTGCTCTAAGCTACAGGCTGTTAATGATATCAGTAGATGAGATTGATCTGGAAAAAAAAAACAAGCGGCCTGAAGACACTAAGGCCCTGTCACTACTGGTTTACCACATCCCTCTCCCCTTGCATCTTTCCCTCCGAGACTTTATTGAATGTGTGAGTGAGGGGTAATGGACATAATCCAATGGTGTGCAAGGTATTTAAAACGACTATCCTGTTAGTCTTCAGGAATGGAGCTATATTAAACCTCTCTGAAGCAAATGGAGGTCTAAACCAAAAGGGAAATTGCAGTCTATAAGGTGGGTTAGCTTGGATAACAATGAGTTTGTTTTTGTCTGTCTACACTGTCCATAGCCAGAAAGAGAGCTTGCCTTGATTAGAATGATACTTTACAGATAAATCTCACAGCACTTTATCCTTTGTATATACTGAACAAGCAAAGAGCACTTTGAAAAAAGGGTCATTTGTAGTTGATTTCTAAAGTGTATTCAAAAGCATACTCATTGTCAAAGAGAAAAGATTGGTCCGGAACGTATGGCCCTGAACCGCCCTGGGAGAGTCAAGGTAAAGTTGCTGAATCATAGAGCAAGCGCCGGAGTAAGATCAACCACCCTCTCCTTTCTTTTTTATTTTTTATGAATTTTTTTTTTTTTTTATTTTACAAGTAGCAGAGACTCAGGTAGTGGCAGCAGGGCTCCTCATCATTCTCCCAGCAAGCTGGCGCCTCAGGAAAGAGGCAAGATTAAGAGCTGCAATTAACAGTCAATGACAAACAAGTCACAGGCTAAGACAACATTTCTGAGATTGGTGTCATCAATATAACTGCAAGTGAGATGAGTGGTTGAAGAGGGTGAAGGAAAGACACACAAACGAAGCCATGGTGACTTTCGCAAGCTGCCGTTGGCAGGCAACTGATGCAGCTGTAAAACATCACAGCCAGATTGCAAGAGCACGCTGAATATGACACATAATTCATTTCCATTTCTTTGTATTTTTGTTGGCAGGAACCATGGTGAGCAAAGAGGTTGGTAAATGCATGCTCACCAACTCCGAGTCGGACTCCGAGGCAGCACCCTCTATGGCCCTGGAGGTGAAAGAGCCGTCGGACGGGAGCAAGCAGGTGCGCAAGCGCAACAAAGCCCTGCAGGTACGTTTCAAGGACATCTGTGAGGCGCAGAGCGAGCAGGCTGCTGGGGTCCGAGGAGCCAAGTCTGTGTCATATAAGGTGGCTTATCGCAAGTATATGACGGTCCCTGCCCGGAGATCTATCCCAAATGTGACCAAAAGTACTGGGGTGCAGACCTCTCCGGACCTAAGGAAGCGCTATCAGACTTTCCCGCTGGAAAGGAAGAAGGGTCACACCGTCAAGCATGCTGCCACAGTGGAGAGTTATAAGGACCAGGATAATGGATTTGTTATTGACGTTAAGAGGGCAAAGGCAGGCGAGGGTGGCAGGGAAGGGCCGCCGTCACACGCCGTGCGAAAGACCAGAGCGTTAATGCACACCAATGAGTGCGCTGCAACCAATGAGCACCACCCGCATGCCACAGAGTGCACGGAAAGGACACTACTGCCCTGTCCGGTGGAGTCTGGGGCAGACCAGTCTGACTACCAGATCTGCGCAGTGAGAAATAAACACCGTAAAAGCTTCCAGAGGGACTCGGAATCACTAGACCGTTCAGGGAAGCGGCAGCTGTTGAACTCAGAGGATGGAGGCAGCAGGGCACTCCCAGACTCCAGTTCCAAGGTGACAGGGCCCATCGCCTGGAACTCCCTCACGCAGGTGGAGTGTCTGGAGAGTCCGTCAGCACGCATCAAGCGCAAAAAGGCTCTACAAATGAATGGTTTGCAGTCCCAGACATTGCCCAGGACCGGCTGTACCACGCAGGTGCAGTGCCATGCCGGAATGATTTCTGCCCGGCCTCTGAGGGCCATGGAGGAGGCAGAGGCAATAGCTTCCACCAGCCCTGCACCCATTCCAGTGCCAGCTTCCACATGTGAGGGCGTGATAAGAACAGGGACGGGAACAGGGACGGGTACGGGGACAGGGACTGTACAAGCGGACAGTGAGGCTTGCAAGCAGATTGTGCCTGTCAATCAGGAGAGGGACGTTAAAGCACGGCTGCAAGCTATGGAGAGTATGATCAGCTCTAGCCAGGAAACCATCAAAGTGCTGCTGGGAGTCATTCAGGAACTGGAGAAGGGAGAAGCTCTCAGAGAAGGGTAAGACATGGATGTAAAAAGATCATTTTAAATGCTGGAGAGATATTACACTGTTATTGCCTAAAGCAGGTTTGTGCAATCAGACCTGATTTGTCATCCTGTATAGAAAAGAAGGTATTAGTTATGTTAAAAATTACAGTGTAATGAACTGTCCCTAAATGACCACCTATTTAAACCCCGAAAGCCTGCCCCCAGAAGTCCTAAAGCACCACTTAGAATTTACAAGAATGTAATATTAAAGAATTACATATTTTTTATTTTTTTAGATCCAGTCTATCCAAGAATGAACACAGTACCAACACATTTATCTTTGTAATTATTCAAAAGTCTGCAGAAATAATCAGAACTATCACCAGGACAAATAATTGGTGATGCAGAAGCAAACAATGTTGAAACAAGGTCTACCTGCAATATGTTTCAGCATTTCATTTGAATCAAAATTTGACATTTCTTTTAAATTCAAAAAATAATTCCCAAGACACACAAGCCACCATCTCACAAGAATCTTAAGCAGCAAAGCTGCCCCTCTTATTCCACACACGAGTGATATTGTATCTGTGAGATGAAGAATCAAGCTCTTATAACCTCTTCATATCAGAAAACCAGGATGAGAATGCCAAGGCCATCATCTCAGACAATTGGGCCCTTACAGCCCAGTGACCCACACCATGAAGTAATGGCACAGAGGAGCTTTCTTCACTTACACAGAAAAAAGGTGACATTAAAACTGGATACAGCTCTCAAAATAACTTCAACACCACTAAGAAACGCAAACTTTAATAATATTTAACAAAGGACAGAAGGCCAAAAGATACTGTCCCCGGGAAATTAATTTGAAAATGTCTTTCTTCAAGCATTAGTAAGACCAGCGAAAACAACAGAACTTTATTGCACAATGTAATAAGTGGGATCCCCCCACCCCTCCCGAAATTAGTCCTTTAAAAAAATGCAATTAAGAAACAAAATTAAAAGCTGGACCAAGCGTCAAATTGTGCACCTTTTCCAAAGAAAACCCACACTGTTCTAAAAGATTGGCAAGAAAAAGCCTATGGGCCACTTTCCCAGAACCAGAATAAGCCTAACACTAGACCAAATTAATAATTAATGGGGAAATGCCATTGGAATTGCAATTTAATCCAGTGTTAAGTTTAATCTAAGTCCAAGAAACCACCCAAAAGTGATTCATCTCCATTTGAAAGTTGAAGCTACTGGGGAAAAAAAACAAAACATTAGAAAAAAAGTTTAATGCAAAAAACACAACAGTCTGTAACTTAATCTTCCGTTAAAGAAAAGACGTGATAGTAATTTATTTAAGCAAATTGAGCTTCAAAATCACATTCTAAATGTGCATGCGGCATATTAATCAGCTTCTTGCTTTGCAACCCAGGAGGTGTTCGTGATGAAAAAATAAATAAATTACTCTCTGTCTGTCTCCTCAACCTTCATAAGTTAAAATCATGCTTATTTGCATGTATAATGGTCTAATCTCCTTATTGCTGCAGTCAGAAGATTGAGCAAGTACTGGGTGAAATGCCTGATTCCCTCTCAGTGACAGAAGTCATAAATCACACTTTACTTACGCTTTAAAATATGCCATAGCATATTTAGCATACAGCTAGCTAAATGGCCGTGACGTAGCAATTAACTGATCACACACAAAAAACCGCAGGACGTTAAAGTCTCCAGAGAAATTAGCCCTTTGTAAGGCCTGTCTGTGCACACTTTAGAGAACAGAGGTGCTATTAAAAGATAGCATCTATCATTTAAGGGTGTGTGAGGTTATGGCTGTGTAAAGTGAGGGCAGCAAGGCACACACACACACACACACACACACACACACACACACATTTTAATTCTGTAGGGATGAAAGAGGACACTTTTACACTTGCAGTCAGCCAAGACAGTGATTAAAAATCACACTAATTACCTTGCAGAACTGCAACACTAATTTATGTACCCTAAAGACAATAACTCCCCGAGCTGAACTTACAGACAGGTGACGCAACGGTGTCGCTCAAAACTTCTCCATACCAATAAAGACACCTTCCCGACCTATACTTTTTTGACACCGGCTCTTAACCTATTAGCAAACCAGTTGTGGCTTAAAACATAAATCAGTGTGAGGTGACAGAAATGAGTATATTTACAGACCACACAAGACCAGAGACCTTATTCAGAATATAATTGACAGATTTCTGAATAATGATACTTATTCGCTTACAGATGCAAACAGGCAGGACACTCCAAATAACGGAAATATTGAACAAAGTAAACCGCCAAACTGTCATAGTGAAAAGTTTTCAGCACCACAAGAGGCTCATGCACTCAGAAATGTTTTAATCAGTTCCTTAACAAATGCAAGAAACTTGAGTCAAATTGAGTGCATTGGGTTGTTTCACTGAAATATAGTGAGTTATACTGAATTAATTTCAAGAGTGCAACTTTACTGACATATTTCCCATTGGAACCTGCCGCAAACTGTTGTACTCGTCTCCGGCCTGCAGTTTGGTTTTATACTCCTCGGTTAATCACCTTGGTGTTGCATGTATAAGCAAGTTATTATGCATCCTGCAGCTGAGTTGCACACTGATTTACACGGATTTAACATAAGCCTATTACCTGGTGTTGCGTCTTCTACTTTGATTAGCTGAACATAACCACATTAAGTAAAATGTTGGAGTCCAATCAGTCTAGCTAATTAGGGTTTACTCAAGTCACTACTGTGGTCACTAGGTGCATATTATTCAATCAAGTATCTTTGTCACAGTATTACATGTATTTTTGGTCAAAAAGACGCTCTTTTATACTTTTGAGGTGTACTGCTGGCTTTCATATGTAATGAGAGAGAACATTTTTGATATTCTGTAGAAAAGTTACTTGATAAGTACCGTAAAAGTACTAATATTCTAAGTACTGATATTCAATTCTCAAATGGACAAATTCCAGATTTTCCAGATAATCCCAGTCTCATGAACAAAGAACACCCACTGTTTAACTAAAAAAAACATACACAGATTTTTTTGCTAAAAAACCCCCCAAAAAACATAGCATCAGTCTTGTGCTGATAATATTAACACAGTGTTTAAAAAACTTCCCAGCACAACATGGTCTGAGCCCATTCCCATGGAGATGAGCTTCCAGTAACAGGGCGGTAAAGCTGATTTCCTCGCCTCATGCCACAAGTAGCTCTCCATGCCCAAGAATTATACGCAGAAAACACTTAAAGGATCTTTTGATATACTGTATATTCTGAGGGCACTGGATGCTTTCAGTTTCCTCCATGGCAGTTGGAGCAAATTTTATTTTCTTGCAAGCAGTGCAGAAAAGCTAATGCCAGTACGGACATGGAGCATTAGTTACAAGGGATGACCACAGGCTATAGGTTGAACATACTCATAATTACGACTGTTACATTACTGAAGCTGTGTTGTACAGAAATCCATCTGTCATGCTTAGCACTGTATGAAAGGCATGATTCAAGATTCTTTATTTGTCACATGCATAGTCATACCAGTACAACACGCAGTGAAATGTATCCTGAACCGATCCTTTTGACTGTGCAAATATTAGACAGTAAGTAAATTTTAAACACAAATCTGAAATTTTCTAAAACAGTATAACCAATATACAAATATAAAAACATCACTAACTTTCCAGAGATACTACTGAACTGAATCAGCAAAAACAGTGACTTGAATGATATAGACATCAGTTTCCCATCATCACAAGTAATCCATGTCAAACATGGTGGCTTGTTATAACTTTACGAAATAAACCATGTTCACCATCTTATTCTCAGAATAAGAACAAAAGAAATGGAGGCTAATGGAATAAGAGCTAAGATTACAAATAAATCATTAAAACGTCTATCCCATATGACTAAAGAAGCTCTACTCTAGGTACAAATGGACTAAAATAGAGACTGAGCAAAGCTGTCCTATTCTCAAAATTAAGTGCTTCTGTAGAGTGGCCACTTTAAATGCAAGAGGGAAAATCAACATGACCTAGTAAACAGTCAATATCTGCATCATGATGTTTGAATTTAGTGGTCTAGGAGTCATCAGAGACAGCTGCAGTGTAATCATTCAAACACAGCTGTCACAATTACCCATTTAGTTTCAATTACTTGATTAAAAAGTAATTGAATAAAATGTACATTCTCAATTAATCAGCTAAGTGATTACATTACTATTTGAATGATAAACCAAGATGCTGCTAGTCAGTAAAAAGGTGTCTTCAGCAATCTGAACAGTCTAGAAAGGAAGCTTTTGGTGCTAAAGTGGTTTGAGCTTAAGCATGACTGAAAGGAAGAAAACCAGCAGAATCTCAAATATGTACATTACTAGCTGCAAACCGCATGTACTTTGTGTCTGAACGATATGGCATAAAAATATCACAATATGACCAGGTTATACTGCCGTACACAATATATATTTTGATATACTGAAATCTCATTACACTTGTTATACAGCTTGTCATATTAACAGCAGGTTTAATAAGTTTAGTTCTGAAAAAAATATTTTCTAGAGACCTGGAATTTTATTCCTTTCATACTGGCAAAATGCATTTTAACTAGGTTTATCCTGAATACCATGTTACGGATAAAATAAACACCTAATTCTGGAAGCTTTGGAAAGGGTTCCTGTGCATTTAACTAAATATTTCTTTTAACTAGTATTTTTCAACACTTTAATGTAATTTTGAGTCTTACTCAGCACATCAACACCTATTTTTACGCTTCTGACTAGATTTATATTTACCTAGACAGCAGTGATAATACGGAGGTCCAAGATGTAAATCCCCTGCATATCCAATGTCATGATTCATCACCAAGTTAGCGCTGGAGGTTTGATCCATTGTAAAACTCCACCTTAAATAGTGCCACAGTGAGAATGCAACATTGCACATTTTAAGGCAGACCAGAAAATTGTAGCTCTTATCAAGATGCAAGCGCATGTTTGGGGAATTTAACTTAAAAGTTTTTGTGTGCTTTGTCTCAAAATGTCATTTAACATTTGATGTCCGGCAAACAACATATTTATAAAGTACACACAGGACAGTCCTTCAGGGAAAAAAAAATAATCAAAACTCTGTGAGGGTCAAATGTCGAACCGTTACTGTAGCTTTCTTAGCTAGCAGGGCTGCCATCATCTACCGAACATGCACCACTGCCCTCTGGCCTGGATGAGCGTTTGACATGTATGAGAATTTTTCCTTTCAGTTTATCTGCATCAAAAACCACATACTTCTAGACTTTGCATACTGCATTACTGAATGCATTTACAATGGTTGTGTACTATTGCTTTTAATAGTATATCAAGTATATTATATATTTCCCCATCCCCAATATATAGGAAGCAAAATTCAGTCTTTGCTGATATACATTATTTTGCAATATCTAGCTAAAGGTTTCCAATATTATGAGGGTAACCAGTCATACCATGTTACAGCTAAGTAACATGGTATCTCACTGCTAACCTATACGATAAGTTGAGGTACAGTTGCCATTTCTGCTTAGTGCAAAATAATATTATCCAACAATAATCCACAAAATCATAATAGCCAGGTGGGCACTAGAGGACACAGGTAGCATTTGAGGCATGCTAATCTCAGTCAGTGGAGCCTGGCTCTGTGCCAGACTGGACCTTGCCTCTCCAGGGTTCACAGTAGCACTGCTATACATCATTGTCCCTATTAGCCAGTGGAAACCGGCTTGAGATAAAAACCTGTGCATCAGCAAACACCACATCACTTGCAGTCATTAGAGGCAAAATGGCCACCACTACCCCACTGTGTGTGAGGGTGAGCTGTGCAGTTTGACCTTTCGAGCTGCAGTGGCAGGGCAACACAGGGTGGCTCAGGACTCAACAAAGGCAGAGTTTGGCTGTTAATGGCAGAGTTGCCTTCGGTCTGACACCTAAGAAGAAGATGTCAGCTAAGATACACTGGATTACCATCCAGTGTATCTTAGCTGACATCTTCTTCTTAGTGGTATTATTGCCACTTAGTAAGGATGGTGTAAGGAGAGAAGGAGACAGGAGAGAACGAGAGTGAAGAGAAAGAAGGAGAAAAGTGACTGGTCGCCTCATCAGCACAATTGATCCCACCATCAGGCTACTCCCCACAGAGGTCAGGCACTTACGGGTCCAAGGGTCACCTTATCTCTGCTACTGCAATAACCGCCATGGAAACAGCTAGCAATATGTTGGGAAATAGCATAACTTCAACTTCAGCCCTATAAGATTATATCAGGGGGCACCTGTAATATAATCCCTTCAGAGAAAAACATGATTCCAGACAACCTTTCTAGTGGACAGTGTCTAGTGGACAGAAATTTAGATTTTGCATCACACGTTGTGGTATGATCTTAGAAACCAAGAGTCCAAAAATGATATGTTATAAATTGTTTCATAAACTGTTATTTAAACTTATTTTATAAACATTGTTGAATCAAGTAATGTAACTGATAAAGCAACACTTTTGACTTGTAACTGTCAATAGAACGATCTTCTTATAATGAATCATTATTGGAGCACAGCCTGTAATTTTCTCAGAGGAGGAAAGAGAAAAACACCCACACGGCCAACCAGGACAGTGTAGCTCCTGTAAAAGAGCAAACTACCCCAGCACAACATGTACATGTTAGAACTTAAGAGTTTTTCACATATTCCTCACACTTTATATCATTCTTCAAACATTCATATGGGTTCAGAACGCCACTGATATCAGCAGGGAGTAAATAATCTCAGTAAATGGGAACTATCGAAGGGAACAAAGGCCAGAACACAAGTGAAGGGATGTTTATGGCACTCTTGATAACTATTAGCTTAAGCTGGCTCTGCTAGCACAAATGTAGGAGGGTTGAGTGAAGAGAGCATGCTCAGTAAACACATCCCCACAGGAGAGTCTGCAGGTCTTGTGCTTTACCTGTATGCAGAGATGTGCAGGAAAGACATATAGCACTGTGTAATAAACAGTTTTCTTTAAACAACACCCACCTTCTACAGTAAAAAAAACAAAACAAAACATGGTCATCAAATATCACAAAAATATTCCAGTGCATGTTCAGTAACATTCACTTGTTTATTGATGTATTCATTACTAATGAGTTCAGAAAGACTTCTCTTCTAACAGTGTGCTTAAAATTATTACTTAAGACATTCTTCAAACGAACTCCACTTCTTGTGATTTTTGTCGCAAAAATTGATCTCATATCAGCAAGCCACCCCAGAATGCTCCACGAACAATGGCTCAGACCCTTTGTCGCAAAATAAGGAGAGGGAAAAAGAGAACAGAAGTCTGCAGGAGGATTAATTTGTCTCCTTACATTTCATAGTGTGCAGCAAAATTGGCCCAAAATTATTATCCATTATTTAATTCTTACTCCATACTATGACAATATCTATAAAAAAGTTTACATGCATTATTATCTCCTGCCGAGACTTTTTCAAACCTGCCCACACACAAAGACAAACACTCGTACATGACCAGGGAACATGTGCTAACAACATGTGCATATGTAGGCATGCGCTAATCGCGTGCGTGTGCTAACTGACATAAGAGACAGGGTGAAGTGGATGAAGCTGAGATGGTAATGACCCGTGCTCTTTCTTTATCTCCACCAGTCTTTCCTACCGAACCGGCCAGGACACGGCAAACTGCGACACATGCCGGAACAGCGCATGCATCATTTACAGGTTGGTTTATCTCATTTACTGAAAAGTGTTGTGGTTAACACTTTTTGTGGTTTGTGTGTGTTTGTGTGTATTGAACTTGGAAAGCTTTATCCAGAAAGCAACAAGACCTGAATGTTCACATGGAGTTCAAACCTCACTTTCGTGGGCCAGGGTCAGTGGTAATTTATAGACCCTGAGCTTTAGAGGCATAATGAAAACAACATACGTAAAGTTTACATAAACATTTAATAATGATTAAATATCACATGTGGACATCAGACAAAATACAAGGAAAACATGGGTTAAGGGACTTTTAAAGTGGAGTTTTAGCTTTCAGGATAGTTGATCAGTAGATGTTTTTTTTCTTAGTGACTGACAGTGTTCACGGACACTAAGGTACTTCAGTTAGTCATTATCAGGAACATCAAGCTCAGGTTTGGATGGAATTCTGTCAGGCTTCAGTTGAGTTTGGATTCAGATTTCATAGTGTTTGCATTTGGTCAGAATGCAGTCTAATGCAGCCAAACTGGATTCAAGTTGGGACCAAATTTTGTGCCTGCATGTGAGTCAAACTGAAAAAGGGAATGAAAAATTATTACAACCTGAATGGGCAATTTCAGGAAAAGTTTCTCGAAATTTGTCAATTTACAGGTGGTATGCACTGCAGGAGTTGCTAGGTTGGCTCAGTCTGGAGGTAGCAGGGTTTTAAGAGTGCTTGGAAAAAGTGAATAGAGACTGGAAGTGTTGGTGGTAGGAATGCAGTCAAAATACTAAATATTCAGCAGGATTTGACATCGAACTGAGCCCTCTCGAAGCAATTTACAACACATTTAAATTTCTGTGACTCATTAGTGTACACATTTAACACTGTGTAACTTGGAATTATTTATTTAGATGTTACTGACAAACAAACAAAATGTATAATTGCTGTCTTCTTAATAAACTAACTGCTGGGATAGTATAAATAACTGGAGCTCTGAAAAACTACATATATTTTAGAGAGAATTGGAAAACGCAGACCAATACATTCACACACAAGTCCACACAAACACACACACACACACAATTTTTCTTGCAGTGGTGTCCATGTTTCCATATGAAGGTTAGCAGAGGGGGGTATACTGTTGAAAAATTGTCCTAAGGTATGAGTTTTCTGAGTACTGTCACAGCGATACGCCACAAATATGTGCAGAACTTGCACAGACATGCTGCAGGAATGCTACACAAAAACGTGTCCTTCTACGCAAAGTCGGCAACCAGCAGGGTCTGTGAAGGGTCAGATGCATGCTCAGAAACGCTGGACTTAAGATTTTCACAATGATCTGTTTATGGCCTAAAAAGGGTTGAAATAAACACAATAACAGTTCATCTGTACAAAGACACGCCTTCTAATGATAAAGCAGCAAATACTCAATCAAGGAGGAGTTTTAACATACTCTGGTTGTCTTTAAATAATAGACAAAACAGACAAAAAAAATCTTGGTTTTGGGCTTAAATTGCCCCTTCTTCTTGTTGTTCTTCAGAGATTACAAATTATTTTCAAAAGATGCTCTAAAAAGAAAGCCAGTTTACCTATTAATTGTCCAGTTGTTTTTGCCATTATGCACAGTACAAATATTTGATATTTATTTGCTAGACATGGTCATTTGTAAAATATGTTTAAAATACATAAACCAAACAGGTTTACTGTTTTCCAAATCGAAATCTGTTGGAAATACCACCTCATTTTACTGTGATATATAAGAAAACAGTTAGGAACTGAATACCATCATATACACTGCCCACACTGCCCAGTAATGGAAGTCTCTTTTACAGACTTAATTTAGGCAGTAATGTCACAGGTGCTAACAGGTCACGGAAGGGAACGGCCACCTGTTCTTCAAAAGTGACATTAGAATGTATGGCTGATATATTCCTTCTCTCTCTAGCGACTGGAAGTGTGACTGAGAAAGTGTGTGTATGTTAGATGCTCCAGATGACGGCCAATCCCCGAGTTCCCAGCGGTGAGACTTCAGAAGAGCAGGGGAGCCTGTTTGCTTTCTCGCTCCTGCATCAGAACTCACTAAATAGAACATCAGCCACTCTCATGAATCCTGCATCTGATGCATATGAATCAGAAAGCAGACATGACACCCCAAGACACCACATACCAAACACAAGTACACTACAGGTCAGAGGTTTGGGCCCACACTCAAATAAAAATAAATAAATACATACGCTGCTTTTTCAACATTTTATTACAAGTAAACATTTAAACACTTAAAACAAATGTAATTGACTGGTTTTCAAAATGTTATTGTCTGTAGTAAAATAATATTCAGCCACAAAAACTCAGTGGTTTTGAAGAATCCAGATCAGGTCTGTCTTTATTGCACTGACATTCACTGTGTGCTGGATAATGAAAGGTATCATTCTGTTCTTCACCATCACACAAATCCTTCTGTTTTGCATATCACTGAACACAATTCAATGCTGCAAAATTTTGCCAAAATTATATCCAGTTCAAAGAAAAAACAAAAAAGTTTTGAGAATGATGTCTTGGCCTCCTCGGTCTCTAGATTTTTCTCTCATTGAGCTGCATGGGACGAGCTGGAACGACATGTTCGAAATGAGGGTCCAGCAACTGAGACAGAACTGTCCGCATGCTGAAAAAGGTGCTGGGAGGGTTTTGGAAAGTTATTTCCGAAAATTGCTTAAAAGGATACCACAAATCTGTGCTGCTGTGAAGGAAAGGTGTAGTTATTTTAACGAAACAAATACGTAAGCCTTCGCATCCATTAAACTGCACTTACCAGTCAGTTACATATGATTCAAGTATTTCTAATGTTTCCTTGTAATATACGTTTTGAAAGAGCAGGTTTTCGGTGGGGTCAGAAACCTCTGGCCTACATACACACTCGCACACACTTTGTGGTTAGACTAATCATCAGCTAGTGGTTACCCCTGACCCATGTTCATATACTTTAGAGCCTTTTTTCTGAAACTATAGCCATTTGTATTGGTCTACTCATTATTAAAGACGGTCCAAGTCAAAAGGAAAGGTCAACATGGTTAATCAAATTTTGATTAAAAAAGTAAATAAATAAGATCAGTCAAGCTTACTCAGAAATCCTGCATGGTGAAACATCTTCATAGCATTTGAGAGCCATATTTTTAATCTTTCCTAAAGCTTAGCTAACTCTTCAAGGCTGGTACACTGCAATGGAAACTCACAAAAAGAAGTGATAACATCATTAGAATTCAGTGTGAAAACATCAAGTATTTTGTTTAGCAATACAGATATAACTGTACATGTTTTCAGCAAGAGACAGCTATATTTTCACACAATTCTATTTAAAGTCCTCGTTTTCTCTCATCATCGTGGTGTATTATATGGTATAAATATACTTCCAGCAGGCATCATTTGCTCCTGCTCCATATAATCCCAGGCAAATGAGCATTTCAAACACACAAAATGATGACGGCAAAAAAAGGAGGCACAGAACACGCAAAGTGAAGGTGTGCAGATACGTAATGACACACACACACACACACACACACACACACACACACACACACAAACACACACAAACACACACCCACATACAAAAAAGGTGTTTGCCCTGTTGTATTTGTGGGCGAGGTGTGACAGGAATACCAAGCACAGCTGTCTGATTGCTTTCATCTAAAATCCGCTCTGCACGATCAGCGGTGAATAAAACATTAAAGCCTCAATCAGGAATTGCTGAAACATTGCCACAGCCGCCTCCGGACAACCACCGTTTTCTAAGTAAACTAACAGACACAATGTATATGTTATGTTTTAATGGATTAAAGGGTTTGTAAAACTCTTATAGCATTTTGCTTGGGAAAAAAACAAAGTTTCAGGGGAAATACATTAAGTCCAAAAGTATACAGACACCATTCCAATTATGATTTCAGTTATTTAAGGTGTCTTCATTGCTGACAAATGTTTTTAATTGTGCATACACATCTTGTATTTGCAAAAGAATGAGATGTTCTCCTGCCCTCATCAGTAGTCTAGTAATTTTGCAGCAAGGTCCCAACATCAAGAGTAAAGCCCTCTCAGACTGACTCACCCAAAGGGGATTAAGCTACTTAACACTCTTGATTTGAAAAGAGGCGACAATGAGCATCTGAAAACTTTGAAACTTTAGGATATACAGTATCACGCAGCAGATGGTAGACAGGTATTGGCTGAGAGGACAGTGGGGGTCAGAGAGTTCATGATCTTATCAGCCACAGAATAACCAGCTGTCTCTTCTCTGACCTTCACACGCAGACAAGTCACTGCCTCCAAAAGCAATTGTCCCACAATTTCATTTTACCACATATTAATAAGCTCCAGTCATGAACTGAACAGAAAGCAACATGGTCACAACCAGGACCTCTTAGAGGCCAAAGCCATCGACACTTGACTTCCAGCGGCAAGCTTTCATCAATTAATAATGAACATACCTTCTGAGATGTGCCAAGTAGGAATAAATTACATTAATGCTGAAGTAAGCTAACAAAGCTAAGTAAGCATAAATATAAATGATGTGCATAATAATCAATTTGAGAAAGACTGCTGTGTACAAAAGAGATCATCATACTGTACTGAGCTGCAAATGCACTCAGTCAGTGGACCACCACTTCTGCTACAAATGTAATCTAACCTACACTCACTCACTCACTCTCTCTCACACACACACACACAATCAGTGAATAACACTGATTATCTTGCTACCTGTCAAGAGGTGGGATATATTAGGCATTAAATGTAAAGTCGGCTCTTATAGTTGGTGTGTTGGAAGCAGGGAAAATGGGTAATGCTTATGGTGCTGCAGACTGGTCGGAGTGCCCATACTGACCCCAGCTTACAGCCAAAAACACATGCAAGGAGCATGTGAGCATCAGAATCAAATCGTGAAATAAAAAAGTGTCCCTTTATAGTCACATGTGAACATAACGCACCACAGCACACAGTGTGAACAATATGAAATTCTTTCTCTGCATTTAACCCATTCACCAAGTGAAGCAGTGGGCAGCCAGCAACCACGCAGTGCCCAGGGAGCAGTGTGTGGGGTACCTTAGTGGTGCCACTAACAGTCCTGGGATTCGAACCCACGGATACGGTCATTCAAACGCCCTAACTAGAGGCCACCAGGTAATCTGGTCTGATGAATCACGTTTTCTTTTACATCTGGCAAAAAAAAAAAAAAGTTGTGTACATCATTCGCCTCGGCTGAGATTTCAGTTAAAGTATAAATAACTGGCATGGCTCCAAGACTCACTATGGGTAGAAAGCAAGCTGGTGCAGGCAGTGTAATGCTCTAAACAGTGTTCTGCTGGGGAAACCTTGGATTACGGCATTCATGAGGATGTTACTTTAACCAAAACTTTGTTGCAGATCGAGTACAATCATTCATGCACTGTGTTCTTTCTATCATAGCCAGCATTCATTTATTTAGGGTTTGTGCTACAGTAACTCTTTTGTAGTATCAGAGTACATGGGTCAGTCTTTGTTGGCTCCATTTTCTTGGCTGATTGGTTTAATAATAGGAAAACCTTAGTTAAATCCGGCAGGATTTTACACAGAAATGAGCGCTATGCATTCCAAACAATGAACGGAATCCAAAAATACACTGAGTTTCGAGTTACAAGTTGTGCTTTAGACAGAACGTGGTAACCTGACTGCAGTAATGCTCTAAAAAAGGCAAGGGAGAATGCTGACTTTCATTGAGGGAACCGGAATCAAATTTAGCTTCACTGATCAAAGACGAAGTGGATGAACTGCTATCTGATTACATACAGCTCCATAAAAGTACTCCTCATAAGGGTGTATGAAACCTATGGTGGGAGTGTCTATATGTGTTTGGAAAGCTAGAATTTAAGGCAATTCTGTCAAATAACTGTCACTCTCCAGTAAAGTGATGCGATAACATCACAGAAATCTATGAACCTATAAGCCTTTTAAAGTGTGTGTGTGTGTGTGTTGTAAGATTCTTGTTATAGTGCATAAGTGCATCTACATGCTTAAAAAAATCAGCAGTGATCAAAAGTTCATCTTGATTTCTGCAGAAATGTGAGCAGTCTTTCTATTACACTTAATATTAATGAAATAAAAAATAACTAGACATGGTTATGGTACCTCACTGAATATTGACTTCCTTCTGTGTGAGTCACTTTCTTCTTTTGAATTATTTTTGCGTGACTTGGGCCTATCTGGAGCAATATGACCTTCTGATGTAAAGCGTCCACATATAACTTGGAATTGAATGGTTTGTCAATGACTGAAAGCTTTTCAGGCCCTGAGGTGAAACTCCCTCCAGCTGAGGTGTTGGCATGCAGTGTTTGTCTTATAAAAAACGTAACGCTGAAACATTACAATGTTTTCTGAAACAGGAAACACGGCTAGGGTGTTATCTGGTAATTCAGTGGCTGAATTACACTGAACAAAAATATAAACGCAACACTTTTGTTTTTGCTCCCATTTTTCATGAGCTGAACTCAAAGATCTGAAA